>VYZW01045638.1:312235-331815 GCA_013401315.1 Balaeniceps rex
CGGCTCGGCTCGGCGCGGCGGGCACCTTGGGAAGTGTAGGCAGCTCCGCGCCGCCGCCCGCGGACTACATCCCCCTCCGTGCCTTGCTGCGACCGGGGGGAGGCTCCGGCCCCGCCGCTGCTGCGGGCAGAGCTGCTGCAGCCCCCCGCACCCCCCCGCAGCAGAAACTTCCCCGCCGTCTCGGCAGGGGGCGNNNNTCGGCAGGAGCCGCGGGCTGCGCTCACCTGCTCGCCCGCCAGCTCTCCATCCAGCCCCTCCTGTGCTCTGAGGGTGAGGTCTGCATTTTACTGCCCTACTTGTGCTCGGTTTGTATGATGCCCGAGGAAAGCAAACTGGTGCTTTAGCATGTCCCCAAAACGCCCAGGGAATGACGATGAGGATGTTTGCATTGTTCCTCGGCTCAGCCTAGACTCCAGGCAGCGCTGCACCGCACAGACGATGTTTGGCAGCAAGTCTAGCTGTTCAGGAGGGGAAGGTAGTGCCTTCTGCAGCAGGTGAACTCTCACTGGTCCTTCATACTTGAAAGTACTAGGACACACGATGTTTTGTTAAAGCCAGCTTATTCAGTATTTCATCAGTCTGAAAATCTACTATATTCTGGAAGAAATAATGTCTAAAACCCCCCAGAACGTCTGTTTTAACAAACCCAGAAGGAGCCAGCTGTAGTTACATAAGCGTGTTGTACAGCACAGCTCCTCTGATGCTGAGTTCAGACTGGGTTCTGGGCAGCTTGGAGTAACAGCATGAGGAAATAGGGGTGTGAAGACTTGCTTTGCATTTGTATCAGCAGGCTTATTATGCTCTTTTCCACCACAGTTTCCTAAAAGTTAAAACTTAACAGTTGTAACCATAAAAACCTACACAACTTTCCCATCCTACACCAGTAACTGAAGTGAGATGAGCTCTGTAGCAGCACTTACACACCATGATTTGACAGGGAATCATGATCCTCAGCTCTGTGTAAGTATAGCAGTACAGTATGGCTCTCATGTCATTCAACTGATGCGAATTGAGAGCCCCTGGAGATAATCGCTGCCATTGGGAAGAATGTGGACCTGCACTCAGAGCAGCCGTACAGGATCAGACAATCCAACCCAGTTTCCCATTTCTGGGTCACCAGCAGTGGCTGTCTGCTGGGGGGACTTCCTGAGCCAGATGTGTGTTCTTTGTATTGAAGAACCTTCCGTGGATTTTCTTCCATTATCTTGTCCAGTTGTTTGAACCCATGCACGCTTCAAGCAACTACAGCATCATGTGTGGTGTGAAGAATCACCTGCTTTTGTTTTGAACCTGCTATTTGCTACTTTATTTGATGCCTGCTCATTCTTGTAGTAGAAGAGACAGCAAACATATTCCCTGTTCACTTCCTCTGTGTCACTCATGAATTTATACTCCTCTATCTGATTCCACCCTTCATTCCTACTCTACTTAGTCATTCCGTAAAACTGGCGACTTATAACTTCAGTCCTATGCTGCTATCTGTAACTTTCTGTCATTTGGAGTTGCATCATTGATTAAAACCATGCTTTACTAAGCACTTTCATTACCTGTTTTCCACCCTGCAATCTTCTACCACCCATTTTCCCTTGAAAGCTCTCCTGAGCTGCCCAGCTGTACTGAAGCATGCCAGCTGAGTTGCAGTTGGCCTTGTAGAACTTCATTAAGACACAGATGATGCACGAATATCCACGTGTGTATGTATGTTATGTATCGCACTAGTAGGAACGCGTAGAGCATCTCAGTTGTGGCTATGCAGCAGCATCCACCTTGTCTGCTCTGCATTCATGCCAATGAGATCTGTCTTCCAGCATCACTGCAATTTGTGTTTTTAGTCATGAACTATCTTTGCATATAATAACCGTCAAGAGTTCAAGGCAATCTTTGAGTGATGCTAGTAAGCCTCTGGCTGTGCAGAAGTGTTGCTTTAAAAGCTAAATTGGACATAACTTCTATTGAAGGTGGTGGGCGTGCAATCCGTATTGGATGTAATGAAGAGGAAACTGCCTTGGGCTTTAAGGCTGCTAAAAGATAGTTTGACCCTTCTCCGGGGCAGCAGTGCAGAAGGAGACTGCACGCTAAAGCCCTTGCTTATTCATTGCAGTGAGAACCCCAGGGCTACAAGAAGATTTTGGAAGTTCTCTCTACCAGTCATGGAAACAACTGAAAGGCCCAGGTTACCACACAAATGCTCAAAGTGACTACCTGGTGCCAGACTTCAGGGAACACTGTGAGAAACAGGTCATGGACTTCAAAATTCTCCTTGTTTAGGAACAATGCCACTTGCCACAAGCTTAATTAGGAGACCCCATGACCCAATGGAAAAGTCATGTTCTGCCACTGCTAAGACCCCATTACTCGAGCCAATGAACCAGGGAGTAACCATGACTTTCAAGGCCTACTGTCTAAAAGAGACCTTCTCCAAGCTTATGCAGGAGACAAGAGGTAAGGAAAAGCACTGCCTGAATGACTTTTGGAGGTAGTTTAATGTCATGGATGGCATAGATAATATTAGCATTACTTGGGAAGAGGTCACAATTCAGTGTGTGAGTGGTCTATGGCAAAAATAGTTGCCAGAGTTTATTCTGAACTCTGTTGGATTTGATGTTATCCTTGCTCTCCAGAAAGACATCGTCTCTTTTGCTAAGGAAGTTGGCTTGAAAGGGTTGATAGCAAAAGTAAACCATCCAGAAAGAGTTGGCAAGACGGTTTACATTAAACGATCTACACCGAGCATGCAGTCTCATAGAGGAAACAGCTGAGATCTTTCAGGACAATGATCCTTCCTGAGAATGGGCAGATACACTCATCGGGGCACTGTAAGATTCAGTCTCGTGCTACCAGTCCAAATCTCAGGCTAGTAGGCAGCCATGTCTTAATTTTCATTTTTAAAAGCAATCAGCTTATCCAGCCACTGCAAAGAAGGCTGAAAAGTCACCCTCTGAACTGTCAGCACTTTGCACCACTTCTGTCATTACTGGAAATGGAATTGGCACTTGGCAATCCTGATGATTCTGTTTCTTCCTCCACATCCTCAATGTCATCCTGAATTCTTTTAAGAGCACCATTATTTCGTGGAAGAGCTTAGAAAACTCTGTGCAAGGCAAAAAAGCTTACTTTTTAGTATACAAATGTTTTCTAATATTTCTCCACTAATGTTATTTGGACAGTGTTATGGAAGAACTTACATTGCATTTTACTGTCCCTGTGTATTTAAACTGTATGTGTTTCTTAAGTACATTCACGCATCTTTCTCCATTACATTAGCTGTATTGGAAAAAAAAAATCTTCACTATCTGTTGAATTGCTAACCATTCCAGTTATCAGAAATGCATCCTCAACAAGTAAGGGAATATATCTTCATGTATCTTCCCTCGACAAGTAAGGGAATACGGCTTCATGTAAAGGAAAAAAGAGTGAGCACTTTAAATGTAAACCAAAAGAGAACAATCAATATAGTGCATATTCATTAGTAGATATTAGCATTACACTTGACAGTGTGCTTCTATATGTTAAGTATAGTGCAGATTTACGGGCTGACAAAATATACATTCTTGCAGAAGCTGATGTAGCTCAAGCAGCCAGAAAGTTCTGGGTTTTTTTTTTCCCTATGTATTTAAGTGAAGTTATCCACATCAAAAAGTATTTCCCTTTCTTCATTTTTTTCCTTTTATTACCTTCAAAATTCAGGGAATCCGATTGGAGCAATATTCAATTAATAATACTGGTATTTTAAAACTCAGTTTCACAGCAAAGTTGTCATACAATATTTCTGTTTAGTGCTTTTCTTGAAAAAGTCCAGCTAAAGCAAGCAAGGATTGTTTCTAATATTTCTGAACTTTCCAACAATGGGGAGGCCATGGGCTTTCAGCACAATAAAATTATTACTTTCATTTGATTGTTTGCCTGCAAAGCTTTTTAGGTCATTGCCAATTACTCAGTTTTAAAAGTGTCTTAGTGATGGAGGGTCCAGCAAGAGGGAGAGGAACTAGAACTTCTGCACTGGCAATGAAGCAGAACCTTTGTCTCTTCAACAAAAAATATACTTGTGGGGAAAAAAAAACCAAACCATCATCCAGCCAGTTGCCAGAAGTGATTTACATGCTAATCCAGAATATAGAATTTCAAGTTGATGTTTAACCTGATGAAGGAAAAGAAGTTGGCCCTTGGCTTCATGTTCAAAGCTGACATAGGATCACAAGATATTCAGGTCAAATAGCAGCTTGGAGCAAAACTTAAAAAACAGTCAATTTGTGCCAGTTGTTCAAATCCTTCTAAAAGTGTCCTAAATGGATATCTCATGGAAAAAAAATCAGAAAAAATCCACATAAATTAGATTTTCTTTTGTAAATCCTACTGTGCATCTCTGTATTTCATGCCTTTAAATTCTATTAGGTAGTCCTGAAAACTGAGCTTAAGCTCCTAAGAAACTTTTGTATTTCTTAAATTTAAACTGAAATCTAATTATTAGGCTCATATTCACTCCAAGCTGCTGTCTTTTGACAACTATTATATGTTCTGGAAGACAAAAAGTAATCTTACAATTTACAGTAGTTTATTTTGAAGTGCTTATGTTTTAAATGACAAATTATCCCTCAAGTGTTGTGGTGGGTTGACCCTGGCTGTACGCCAGGTGCCCACCAAAGCTGCTCTGTCCCTCCCCTCCTCAGCTGGGGAGAAAGTATAACGAAAGGCTCCTGGGTCGAGATAAGGACAGGGAGATCACTCAGCAATTACCGTCATGGACAAAACAGACTCGACCTGGGGAAAATTAATTTAATTGATTACCAATCAAAAGTCAGAGTAGAGTAATGAGAAATAAAACCAAATCTTAAAACACTTCCCCCCACCCCTCCCTTCTTCCCAGGCTCAACTTCACTCCTGATTTTCTCTCCCTCCTCCCTCCACAAGCAGCACAGGGGGACGGGGAATGGGGGTTGCGGTCAGTTCACCACACGTTGTCTCTGCCATTCCTTCCTCCTCAGGGGGAGGACTCCTCACACTCTTCCCCTGCTCCAGCATGCAGTCCCTCCCATGGGAGACAGTCCTCCATGAACTTCTCCAACATGAGTCCTTCCCACACGCTGCAGTTCTTCATGAATTGCTCCAGCGTGGGTCCCTTCCACAGGGTGCAGTCCTTCAGGAGCAGACTGCTTCAGTGTGGGTCCCCCATGGGGTCACAAGTCCTGCCAGCAAACCTGCTCCAGCGTGGGCTCCTCTCTCTCCACAGGGCCACAGGTCCTTCCAGGAGCCTGCTCCAGCGTGGGCTTCCCACAGGGTCACAGCCTCCTTTGGGCATCCACCTGCTCTGGTGTGGGGTCCTCCACGGGCTGCAGGTGGATATCTGCTCCAGCGTGGACCTCCATGGGCTGCAGGGGGACAGCCTGCCTCACCATGGTCTTCACCATGGGCTGCAGGGGAATCTCTGCTCTGGCGCCTGGAGCACCTCCTCCCTCTCCTCCTTCACTGACCTTGGTGTCTGCAGGGCTGTTCCTCTCACATATTCTCACTCCTCTCTCCGGCTGTAGTTGTGCAGGTTTTTTTTTTCCCCTTCTTAAATATGTTATCCCAGAGGTGCTACCACCATCGCTGACAGGCTCAGCCTTGGCCAGCGGCGGGTCCATCTTGGAGCCGGCTGGCATTGGCTCTATTGGACATAGGGGAAGCTTCTAGCAGCTTCTCACAGAAGCCACCCCTGTAGCCTCCCTGCTACCAAAACCTGGCCACGCAAACCCAATACAAATGGGTTCCATAAATTTCCAGAAATGTGTCATTTTCCTATTATTTAAAAAATGGCAATTCTTTTGTATCACAGAAGACTAAGAACCTGTCATGACCCCTCTTTTGCTTTTTACCGATTCTCTTTTGTGTCAAGAAACCTCCCTAAAAATCTGTATGATAAAAACATTTCTACTTTTTTTTTTTTTTTTTTTTTTTTTTTTTTTTTTTNTTTTTTTGAGTCATATGTCTCTCAGGAATTCTGGGCTGGACTACTTTGCCTGGATTACAGTCCTGTAACTAGACCTCAGCTAGTCTAATTTTATGTCCAACCCCAAATCTAAGCTATGACTTTTTTGGTGTTAAACCCACTATATCAGGGAATTACTGGTTCTGGGACAGTCACCAAAATAAGCCACGGTTGTGTTTGTAACCTGTTTGTGTGACAATAGTTACCTCTTTACCACCTTACTGTGTTTGTCATATTGATACGACATTGAGAGTAAATAAAATAAAAGTCAGGTCTGAAGTTTCAGAAGAATAACAGGCTGGGATCTTAAAATAAGATTCTGGGTATGGAAATACATTGCCAGCTATTCACTGAGCCAGAAGTACACGTGTTTATAAATAATGAATTAGCATGAAGCAGCTGTAATGAAATAATAACGTAGCATTATATTGAGATGTCTGCATCGCACTATCAGGATGTCTGTAACAACTTTTATGCAAAGCTCTTCTCACACCGTAGGCAGAACATAAATATTGCATCAGCATTTATAACATAGACATCAATTACCCATTACAAACCTAAATGCATTATGATCAGTAGGTCAAATAAAACTCCCAGGCAAACTTTGAAAACAGAAAGAATGAAATAACATCAAAGGGAACAATGGCTGAGGATGAAAGAAATCTTTGTTACAGTGAGACAATCAAGGACTGTTCTCTCATGTCAGCAGTCAGCTTTTGGAAAGTTGGTCAGAACAAATAAATTTTAATATCACAGACTGCTGCATATGACAGGAAGTCTACCAGGTAATGATTAGCATCAATATATAATTTATACACAAGAATGACAAGCACCCAGGTTACAGCAATGAAATGAGCAGAAATACAAATGCAAAGCATGGTTTGGGGAAGAGCCAAGACAAAGCATGAATAATATAAAAGTCACTACACTTGCAAAAACATTAGCAAAAATTTAATTTTGATTTGAGAACAGCAGATTAAGCTTGCAAGGATTTCAGTGCAATGTTACACAGTCTGTGTAACCAGTGAAATCCCTACTCCTGACTGTAAACATGTAAATAATGTTGTGCTTTCTGTAGTAAACAAGCGAGAACTATAATACTGTCCCTTTTGTGCCTGCTGCGGAGAGGTTAACGCTTATTAAGCATATTGTGATCTCTTGCATATGTGACTCCTTGGAAAATTGCTCTTTGTGTGAAGCCACAGCTTCCCGCTTCAAGTGGATGATATTACAGTCCCCTGGCCCTGAGTCAATTTCACTCTGTTCTGCCGCACAGGCTGATGTACACTGATTTCCTGTTGCTTGTCCTACATTGCATTTCTAACACTGTTCCTATGTAAAAAAAAATACAGTATCATGCTAGCAGAATTTAGACTCTTCCTGGGTGATAAAATTCTCACATAGCACCATCTGTAAGTGAGGCGTTGCCTGGTAAGATGCATGACACTTTTCAGAAGCTTGCGGCGCGCTCTGCCAGGGAACATACCTGGGCTTGAAGACATCAGTCCCAAGAAAAATGCAGCTGTGACTGAATGCTCCTGTCTATGTCCCCAGCTGCGTTAAAGCTGCCTTGGACTACCAGTATTGCTCTCCAGGCTTAATGATACAAGGTGAAGGTCCCAGTCTTCATGTAATGGCCTGGGCCAAGTGTACCTAAAAGATAACTTAAAGGTTTTAGGTCAGGTTTGTGTATAACATATGCACAGATGTCAACTAGGAAACAAGGAGGAAACATATGCACAGATGTCAACTAGGAAACAAGGAGGAATGGAAACATAATATTTTTTTCCAAGCATGGGAAAAAATGGAAAAAATATTACTGAATATAATGAATGGATGTGACACATACTGTGCATTTAACGGAGTGAGCCTGGAATGTATTAATGCTTACTATAGTTTTTCTTTTTAGTTGCATACTCTTAAACGTGTTAACAATCTTTTTATAGCATGCCCCTACACATTCACACCTTAACATCATTATTCTCTGCGATGGCAAGTGAAAGTGTATTTCACTTAATCAAAAGGCCATAAATGGAATTGTAAGATGGTTTAAAGGCCAAAATTTAACTTGGAAGTATCTAGAGTTTTGACAATCTTCAGATCCATATTGACAAAAGCTCCACTGTGCCTCAGATCTTCTCTATTAAAATGAAAATCTTTCCTCATGTTTCTCAAGACTGTTGATTGCACTATACCTTTTCTTCTAAGAAATATTGCATCAAGCATGCCAAGGCTGGATACTTAAGAAGCAGAAAGTGTTGTGCTTGTTATGTTTATTACCATCTTTTTATATACTTAGTTGTGGTGTCTGTGGCCAAGTGGTCTAAAAAGATACATACAAGAGGAAAGATGTTACTAGAAGTTGTAACTTTGATCTACAGATAAAGCTGCAAAAAATGGACACCAATGGACAAAAAATGGACCTTCTTCGGGTCTCAACTAGAGGGCAGCAGTAATTTGGAAAAATCCCAATTACTTTGCTAGTTTTACATGGATGCAGACTTTTACAGTTATTTGTTAAAGTAAAAATTATCAATATAGGATTTTCTACACTGTAGACATTTTGGTGGCTGGAGATGTTAATCCCAAACTATAAGAAGCTAGTATTTTGGGCTACCTTGATCAAAGGGAAAACGCTCACGTGTCATGCCTACCACCGCTATTCATTCTGTTGCACACAGAAACTACTGACACTAAACTGTGTTGCACCTCATGAATGGCACAGAGATTATAGGATGATAAATCACAGTTCTGTGATCATTTCTGGCCTGGTGGCTCTCTATCATTTTGGGTCCTCCAGGTATTCCTTCAGGCATGTTCTTCCACAGAGCATCAGCAGAGCCATAAAGTGAGCCTTGGTTTCCACTGAATCCATATTGAAATATCTTTCCTCCACTTTGGATGCCTAAGTCAGTCAAAATTTACTTCCTCAATACCAAAACTAGCTCAGGAGATATCTGTATTCCATGTATATTCAAGCTCCCATAAATGAAGTTCCCTCGCCCTGCATTTTCTAGCACTAAGCAGAATCACCGAGCAGATGGGTAAAATTTCAGTACTGCAAATTAAGTGTTTCAGTGTACAGCTAAGGATTGTAAGCACTTTTCTGTTGAAAGTCTTTTTATCCATCCCAGGAGTGCTTTAGCACCCTAGTAAAAAAAAGAGCATGAATATGTATATAGCAACATAAAAATATATTTCAAATAGTATACATTTATGCAAATCCTTAGAAGGGAGAAGGAATTGAAGCAGAGCTAATTATTGATTGCTGCTGCTCCTCCCCATTCTTTTTCAAAATCGTGGAGCCATGGCCTTCTACTCCAGTCCTCACAATAAGCAGTTTCAGATATACTGGCAGTTTTCTCTGTTTTAAAAGCTAACAGGAAAACCATGGCAGAAATCTCACTCAGGTAAAAAACTTGATTAGTGCCCTTTTCTGAATGCCTAACAAGGAAAACAAAAGATTTATCAGAAGGAAAAGAGATACCAAATTCATTCAAACAACAAAATAAATAATCTCAAATCAATACAGCATTATGTAAGTATTTCCTGGCTATCTATAAGAAAGTTACAAATCTTTCCTTAAGAATAAATTCTTATTTACCTGCAAACTTCAGCAGCTGGAAAAAGTTAACCTTTAATGAAAAATCAATTCACCTGATTATAAAAGCAAGTACCCATTTTCCTTTAAATCACTTGCAATGTTATAAAAGGTAGGTTTTTAGCCTGAGGAGGGTAAAAAAAAAATTATTTCTTTTAAAAATCAGGTGTTCTATGGGAGTTTAAGTATCAATTGAATTGCACGTAGACCTTTTTTTTCCCCCTTTTAATAGTTGGAGATTTGTAGAACAGTATTGTTGCTTCCATATCAACGCGTGTTACCTCAATTTTTAAGGCTTTGTCACATGTTTTAGAGGCCCTGTTTACCAAGTAGTTTGCTAATCCCAGTAGATAAGAGAAGATATAAGGAAATCAATTTCACTTTCAAAATTAAAAAGAAAAAAAAAAAAGCTCATTCTCTATACTGGAGTTTGTGAATACAAGCTCTCTGACTGTTTTTGGTTTGGGGTCATGGAGAAGTTAAAGCTTTCTGTGCTGTGTGTGACCCAGAAGATTGTGCCTAATTAGGGGAGGTTGTTATCCCTGTGGGGCAGAAAATAAATCCTGGTGACCCAGAGAGTAGAGGAAGGAGATGATTAATCTTCTAAGTGGTAAGTGCTAATTATCAATTTTTTATTCTGAGCTGATGAAACTGTTTTAGAAGTTTTCTCTTTCTCTAATACATGGAGGCTTGTGGTCCATGTCATGGCTGAGACAGAACAGGGAATCCTGTCATAACCTTCTTGCCTGCTGGGATTTGGATGTGAGCCCAAATTATTTCCTTGGTAGGAGCATGTTGGGGTTTTGGTCCATGGCCAAAAATGTCCTCAAGTGAGTAACAGTGGCTCTTGGGAGCTGCTAAACCTAGGAGGAAGCTTTGTCAGGTGTGTACCATGTTATGGCACTGAGGAACAACAAGCTCAGTAACATCTATTATTAACATTTGGTAATTGTAAGTAAATGTAGCTATTATTTAGTGAGCTGGATAAATAGCTTAGGAACTGTTTAAGTGGTGTAACAGCTGGATGTTTTGACTCAGGATTTTCCTGCAGACTACAAGGCGACAGCATTTCCGTACAGATGGATGGCAGTATATTTTTCTTTTCATGTTTTCTGTTTTTCCTTTCTGAACCAGGCTGTGGAGCTGAGGTGGTGTTTTTTTCAAGACCTGGGGGAAGTAAAGCTATCTGGGTTCCAACCGGGCAGACGAAAAGATGTCAGGACTCCACAAGAAAACACTTTAACTCTTTGGCTAACTCTATATGCAGTTACTGTGGAGAGATAACATGCTAATCAAAAGGAAACATATGGCTAAAGCTATTTCTGTGGAAGTTTTGTGTAACCATAGTGTGAACATGATAACACAACTAATATCCATCCATGCTGCTAATCCTGCTAAAATTAATATAATTACTTGGGTAAGTTTGCTAAGTAAAAGGTTGCTACTGTAAGTTCACAATTCAAGCTGAATAGATTTCACATCTAGGGGCTCAACTGTTATTTGTCTGTGAACTTTGCAGTTCAGATTGCATTACATTACTTTTTTTTTTTTTAAGTGAGTATACCTTAATCACTGGATGAAATAGGAACTGATAGAGACTAATTTAGCCATGAAAGCAGTAGCTTGTGTGATTTCAAGCTTGTCATGCCAGCTGTAAATAGTGAAGAATGCTAATCTGAGCAAAACATTAAGCAGAAGAGGATCTTTTTATGATAGGGTTCAGCAAGGGGAAATAAGCTTTGTAACATTTAGTGGACTTGAAATGAAAGACATCAGACAGGAATTTAGTAAAGCAGGTAGGAAGACCCCTTCTTACGTAAATCTGGTATTTGCTAACAGTTATCAGTAAATAGTCAAAGTAGTTACATTTCAATGTGATTACATGTTAAAGTTAGTCCCTTTGGCAGTGGACTATTCCTTCACAGGTATGTCCCCAACTGTGATCAAACAATAGTTGTATTGGAAGGTATAACTTGGCCTTAATGTTAAAATGTGTTGGTTTTCCTAAAACAAGCTGCTATAGTGAAAAACAGTCAGACGAACATGCAGCTGCAGAAGGGCAGACAAACAGGATGATGAAAAGCAATGCCAGAGAGAGACAATTAGAGGAAGTGCCTTGTTTCAACATGCAATGTCCTCCTCGGCCTCCTGTCAGGTTCTTTTAATAATCCTGAAAAGATCAGGGGCAACCAAGCATAAACAGGGCCATCAAGTCTTCATGTAATTTTAATAGTTAAAGAAGAAGTATTCTCAAGCCTATTTTTTTAGCATAAGGAAACCTGAACAGGTAGCACAACTTCTAGTGATTAAAATGTAGTGTAAGGGATGCAATTACTAATACGGAAACCACTCTGTGCTGCCTTTGTGTTTTTCCTGTTTGCTACAATATATTGGTCTCTGGAGTTATTTCATGAGAGCAGCTGTTCACATCTTCAATAAGGTTATTCACTTACATTTCTGTAATGCAGATTGATACTGTTTTAATAAGACAACAGGAAACCCAGGGCCAACTTTTGATGTCATTATCCTGAAGCTGAAAACTTTGTTTTCCTTGTTTCCACTTAAACTACATGTCAATAGACTACACCCAAGAATCGAAGTACCATGCATGGTGTGATGAAATACGCTTTGGAGTAAAAGCATAGAGGACAGCTGAAGAAACAGATATTGAAAAGAGAGCTAAGGAGCCTGGAGTTCAGTTGTTGCTATTTTGTTACTTGTTTCCTTAAAGCAAGTTGCATGCCTCCTAATTTAATTTCTCTAAAATAAAAATTGGTTGTATTTTTTGAGATTTTAGGGACACGCTAATCAGTGGTAGATTCTACGACTGGACCATAGAAATAGAGACTGGAAGGTTGTTATTCATTGGGGAAAAATAAAGGGTTAGATGATTTTTTGGGGGGGTGTTGTTGTTTTTTTTTTTTCCCCAAAACTACCTTAAGTCCACATAAAAGAAGAGGTGATAGGTATACCAGTGAAGAACCGAGGTTATAAAATGTGATCAAAGATTATCCTTAAATATAAAAATAAAATAAATGTGGTGAAAAGATTTAGACATTTATGAAACTCATAGAAAATTAGTCAGTAAAATGGTGACAGAAATGTGGTATTTCATGCTGTTGGCGTAGCTACTACATAAATTAATTAAACCTGAAGTGGCATGCTTTGTGTACTGCATTATATAGTGCAATATCAAATTAATTCCAATGGGAGGAGAGCCCTGTGGGATGATTGGTTAGTTGTGATTTATACAATGACTTGAATACCTTCCAACTTCTTAATTTCTGGAAAGATGGAGAGTTCCCAAGCCTACTGCAGGAACAGATTGGCTGATCAGTGTGAAGTAGCATTTATAATTCATGTTAACATGGTGTGATGGGATGAAAGAAGGTAAATGAGAGTATGATTTGTAATTAATAACTAGTTTATAAAGTCTAAAACCAACTTTTGTGTGTGTTCCTTGAGACAGATTAGCAGGAATCATAAATAAGGTCTTTAAGGCATCTGAAGGGTCAGTTTTTTCTACTCCCCCTGGGAAGAACTGTAGGAGGGCAGCAGTGCTGTGCGGGACAACCCATCACCTCAAACCGCGTTCTCCAGGTGCTGCCCAGTCCCACAGGCTCTCTCTGACTGTTTGATGTGTCTCAGGACAATGCTCCCCCTGCCAACAACCTCCCCTGCAGTCAGTGGCCTGATACCTCAAACGCTGGGATTTTGCCGACTAGAGATGTCTGACATAACAGCTGTACAGTCTTTGGGGGACACTGTCTATTTGTTGTGTTCTCTTGTAGTGCCTGCTACAACACAGCCTGCACTGATGGCATGCAGGGTACTAAGTGCTTAACTATAAGAAGAGTAGCATAACTGTGACTAACTGTATGTGAAACTTTCAGTATGTTAGGGAGAAAGAGAATATAAAAACATCTCAAGGTGTGGAGGGCAAAAAGCAAGCAGATTTGAAACAGGATGGATTATTTTCAGTTTCTCTCATCCTTGCCTTTGTGGGTCATTTAGCATATGGCATCTGGATCAGTGATAAAGTCGTGTGACACAGAAGATATGCTCTGCATGTACGCCACAACAGACTTGATTAACTCGTAAACCTGATATTTAATGCTTCATGCGTGCTTAGTGCATGACAGATCTGCAAAACTCTACACTTCCACAATCTAAAATCAAGCGTATCAGAGTGAATTCACTGTCAAACAATTCTTCATCAGGCTTTTTGTAGCTGGAATGATAGCAAGAAATCTAATTCTGTGATCAAAAGCAAAGGGGAAACAAAGCCTGGTACTCCATCGAAGGACTATTTGTTACTTTGTCTGAACAATGCTCACTTAGCACAATGGCCTGGATGTGTCCCAGGGAGCCTTTTAGCCACTAATGCAAAATGCCCACGTGAATTATTGCTTTGAAAAACAGGAGTGTGTGAATGAACCTTCCAGCACACTTGGTACATTTCTGCTTTGCCTAATGAGCTTTAGTAGCTCAACTCTGTGCTCATGAATGTGTTGTGGGTTTGTTTTTTTTTTTTTTGAAAAAAAAAAAAAACCAAAAAAACAAAACCAAAAAACAAACAACAAAAAAAACCCACAAAGTTTTTGGATTAACAGTATCGGTTAATAGACAACTTTTTGTACTTGCCACATCCAAGCTAGGCTGTGCAATCAACAGGAAAGATAAGAAGGTCAAACAGGAAGAGCTGTGCTGGAGTCAGTTTTGAGCAGAGCTGAGGAAGGCACGGATCTGTCTGCTCCTTACCGGCATGTTATAGCAAATCAGACTTGGAAAAGGTAGGAGAACTCCTGTGCTCTATATCTGTGTGTTCATCTTTTGCTGTGTTTTAGGTACTTGTGGTATTTGACTGTAGGTTTATTGTCAGCGTGTTAGAACTGCAGCCAAAGGGGCATAATTTCAGTAGCAGTGTGCCAATAATGAAATGACTGGAAAAACACGTGCAAATGTGATCTGTCATGGCTATAAGAATGTGCTGGGAGTTCCTGTGCTGCTCTCTGTTCCCTCTTCTAGGTAGTGTTGTGTGAGCTGAGCTTCTGTTCAGTAACAAAAGCATTCCTCCTATTTTATTCCTCTGCATTAGCTGCTACAGGCCGAACTGTGTCAAATCTAGCACTCAGAATGAAGTGTTGAGATTCACAGATGCCTTTTATAGTTTTCTAACAGTGATCTGATTTTGTTTTTTTTAAAGCACCCCTAAATTTTATGCTTATTTTTAATCAGCTATGAAATTGTGGATTTTAGTCTACAATTTTCTATATATAAACTTGGAAATTTTGGGCTTATGGTGCTGTCAGAGCTGGGTTGAGGGTAGAAAGTATATTTCAGAGCTACTGAGGTATGAAGAAAATTAATCATAAGAGAGTGTTAAAACTTCTACAGGAATCTATTGCATCTTTGAAGCTTGCTAGGGCTTTTTTGTTTGTAGACCAACCATGAACAAGGATACTGCTTGCGACATGGTTTACTAAGAATTGCTAACTAATCTAAAGTTACTTCAGTGATAAAGGAGTCAATCTTCCATTTTTGGAGAGCACTCGAATTCCTAAGTCCATTTATCCTGATTACAGTTTGCTTTACTTTTCTGTGTAATACATAGCAGCAATGGAGGAAAAAAAAGTGTTAAGTATTGTCTACATGGTACATAGTATGGATTTTTTTTAATTCATGTCTGTGACTGAATTTCGTAGAGATCAAGGCTGTGATTTACTCTCTCTGAGGACAAAGTTTATAATGATCTTGGTTGTAAGATGTTTGTAGACTAATACAGAACATGTGAAACAAATGTGAGTTGAAACTGGGGAGAAGGAATAATAAAATAACTACTCTAGCATCACTTGGGAAAATGACCTAGATTAACTCATGGCAGTACTGTTGCAAGACTGAGGTATTGTATGGCGTGTGGGATGTACAGGAGATGAAGCAGAGCAGATCATCAAGGGCGTACACACAGTCAGATGTCCTTTAAATGGAGGCAATGCAGGCTTCACTAGTTGTCTTGCCTGGTTTGGAGCCCTGGAGGAATGCAACACACTGCATGAGATGAGTAAAAATTTGGGGGCTACCAGAGTTCTCTTGTCTCAGGTGCAGCAGCAGTGGTTAGAAGAGTGTGGAGACTTTAAATTTAGAAGAGTTGCCCCTGATTCACCAGGGGCTCAGATGAGAGGAGGAGAGAAACAAACAGTAGCTTGTGCTCATTTTCTTTGGATGAGATAGGACTTGATGCACAGAGGAGCAATGGCAGTAACCTTGTGCCATCCAGGAGGTTTCCAATATGTATAAATAATCCTCTTGGGATAAATTAATTCAACTTTACATTCACCTCTGGACTCTCTGGCTATTTCTCCAGCATTTCTATAGCACTCCTGTATGACCACAAATAATCTTTGTCTCAATTTCAGTCTCTGTAAAACTAGAATAATTATAGTTGCCACTGATAACTTGAAGCTAGGTGTTAATAAGTTGTCCTGAGCCTCCTAGAGGGAAGATAATGAATGAAAGAGAAATACTGTATTCCATGCAGGTTTTAGGCAACTAGTTCAAATATAACTTATTTTTGTATACTGGGTCCTATTCTCATACTTAGAAATACACCTTTAAGGAGAGAGACAGAACCTCTTCAGTGGATGTTATTAGTTTTCTTCTTCAACACCCTTTAATGGGAAGGAGTTGGGGGAGAGAAAGTGTCCCTGTCATCCACAACTCCTCTTAAAACAACAACAAAATGCAGGGCTAAAAACCAACACTCAACCTGCATAGTTAGGAAAATGGAAAATGTCAAGCTATGTTTTTTCTTCTGGTTAGCTGTGTTTTGAAAACAGAGATACAAGCACTCGATGAAAAGGAAGCAGCAACAGAGGGAAAAGCATGATAACGGAATTGTTCTATTTAACTTCCAGTAGGAAAAAAGTGTCTTATTTCCACCTCGTGTTCAACAGCTGTTGAATACAGACCTTTCCAGCCTGAGGTGCCCTGTGAGAAGGCAAGGGGAAGGTGGAGTGACCTTCTGAGCCTCATAAGCCTGGGCAGGTGCTACCAATGGCTCTGTGAGGGGCAGCCTGTCTAGGGAGCTCAGGCCATGGGGAGGGATGACACCAGTGAACCTGGTAGCACTCCTGTAGGAGTTGTTGAGCTGTCCAGCACCTGCCTCCCCTCTCTCACTGCTCGTCCCCACTGCGAATGCCTTCCTTAGAAAGTGAGGCTCCCCCAGATCAGCAGGGAGTGCCACCTCTTGCCTGCATGGCTTTTGAATAGAGGTTGTTGGGTCCTGCTTTGGAAAAATTGGAAGATCATTAAGTTTTATGGCCAATGTCCTGCACCAAATACGAATTTCTTGGTCAAGCCTCAAAGAGCATGAGATAAAATAATTTTGTCTAAATTATAAATAAAATGCTTTGTCAGCGCATAAATGTAGATTGTAAGAACTAGTTATAGAAGACAAACTTACTTTACAAGGTGAGTGTTAGATCTTTAATCCACTTCTTCCTCTTGTATTTGTTACTATCAACAAATGGCTAGTTGCTAGTAAGTATAATGGTAAGTTAGCATTATAGGTTTATGAAAAATCTCTAATGATGAGAGTGACTCAAGCACTGAAGTTTAATATTCTCTGAATCTGTTTTAGAGTGGATGAATGTTTTTCTCTGGTTTGGTGCCTCTGAATCTGTTTCAGTTTGTACTGGAATGGTTTAATAATTGATGAGAAAGCATCAGCATAATAAATGTGGTGATTATACCATAGCATTGCTCATGTGTCACAGTTTTGCTCCTTGGGGTACTTATATGATAGTCAAAGGTGAATAGTAGAAGGACAGAGATGTGGTGCAAAGTTCTATGAAATCTTGGGACCAAATTTGTATCACTTAGATGTTCAGATGCTAAATAAACATTCAAAAGGGCCTAGGTAGACTAGGTGCCGAGCTACAGGAAAATTATTTACTATCTTGTTTTCAGTGCTTATACAGAGCCGCATGTGTTGACATTTGATAGTTAAGGCAAACATTAAAGATGGGAAAGGAATCCGTAGAGGAGAGCATGACTTAAAAATGTTCTTGAGATTTTAGTTTTCATTCTGTGTATCTTGGAAGAGCCAAGAGAAAACATTGATAAGAACATACCATTTTTGCTTTTCTTTCACTCATCCTGATTTTTTTCCCTTGGCTTAGGCTTTGGGATACTATGACTGAATCTTCTTAAACAGATCATATCCATTTTGACTCGTTCAGATGTCCTACTTGCTCTTGCAGCACCATGCTTTAGGGGTTCATTCACAACCCTGTTTATATATGTTACCCTTACCAACATGCACTGATGCAGAAGACATGAAAAGTTAGTATCTCTTCTCCAACTCCACTTAATTATAAGAATTCAAGTCACACTTAATTATAAGAATTCAAGTCACAGTCTATTTGTTTTCCTAGATTTTGTTGAGGATGATATTTCTGCTTGTAGATAGGAGCTGATGTAAAAAATTAATATTCTGAACACTGAATTTCATTTCTGGGATTAAGGATAATCCTGATCTAAAAATAACAACTGGCTTTGGATTCATAGAACAATGTAATTTAAACAACTACCTTTGGAATTTAATTACCCTTAATATCGGAATATTTATGTCTTCATCAACAGGAGATACCAGTATGTGCAAAATATATGCAGAAGAGGGTTTAATTCTTAAGTGTGAGAATTACAATGCATTACATATAATCCCGGTACAGTACTGAAAAGAATGGTGTTAGCTACTGTCATTACTTTAAGGAAAAGATCAGCTATATAAATGGAAAAGCATAACCCTAGCAAAGTGAGTTTTGTCTCTGGCAGGCGTTTATTTTTAGTCATTTGTAACTAGGTTATAAATCCAAGCCTGATAGGCAGTTTTTCAGGGAAGTTAGCAAGAGAAACTGAGATCTGAAGTCAGAACTACAATGTTAACTAAATGTATTAGTGGAAATACTGTTTTCTGAGAAAAGGCATCAAAATCACTTGTGTTTGAGTTTCTATCTGTGTTTCATAGGTATATATGAATTTATACACCTAACTTTATATGGAGAACTGCGATGCTACACCACAAAGCATCTTTTGAAAATCTGCCTCACCACCCCGATAGGCACTTCTGAATAAATGGCAAAACGGGACAATGAAAACATTAATATCCAGCCTAGATTTCTTCATACTTCATTAACTTATGTGTTTGTGGTAGATATGGTTATGGTTTAATTCTCTCAGCTGGTCATACCACCTGTATGTATACCTCATTAATTTTTTATAATTGCATAACGTGCTTCTGTCAATATATAGTTTACTGCTTATTCAAGTGCTCCATGGGCTAAAGGTCTCAACGACTGCAAAACAGAAAGTTGCGTAAACAGATCACTGCCTTGTCCTGCATATCTGCCCGCCATGGCAGACAGATAGGAGCTGTTGCTGATATTCACGTTGGCGCTCAGTTTGCTCAGGTTTAGGGATCTATGACATGAAGCTTGGAGGGTGAGAAGTGTCGGAAGGCATGTGTGTGAAGGAGCAAGCCAGAACAATGTGCTTAGGGGTACCCCATTGCATGGTGAACAGAAAAGGGAGAAATTTCCAGACCAGCCTGAAGGCAGATTGTAAGGGGATACAAGATGACCAGGCACCAGTCTGAGGTTTTGGCAGAGCAAAAGTGATCTTCCATCAACAGCTTCAGTTTTAACCAATTTTTTCTGGAAATCAAATGAGAGAGGAAATTTCACAAAGATTACAAGTTTGTATGCTCATAATGAATGCAGCTCGTTAATGAGTATGGCTGCAGTAAGCACAGAGGAATTTGTGCACAGAGGAATTAGTTCAAGTGACAGGACTAAAGCAAAATCTATCCTGTGGCTTTATGAAATCAATTAAAGGGGCATGTGAGAGCCCACTGAGGAGAAGTGTCTAAATATCAGTGGGGCATGTGCTGGCTACATGAATCGTGTCCTTTGCGGATGCACTGGCTGATTTATTTAAAAAAAAAAAAAAAAAAAA
>VYZW01045639.1:0-41840 GCA_013401315.1 Balaeniceps rex
GACTCGATGATCTTAAAGGTCTTTTCCAACCTAAACGAAACTGTGATTCTAATGTGGTCGGAAAGGCATGGGGTGAATAACTGAATGGAGCAGATAACTTGCAAGGACAGACTACTAAAAAGTCTGGGACTTTCTGCTATGAGAGAATGCTGAGGGGGATGCGATCAAGGTTTACAAAATCCCAAAGGCGGGGAGTAAGGTGAAAGCAGGGACGCTATTCACCAGAGCCCACAATAAAATGGGTAAAAGACACACTTCTTTACCCAAAGGGGAGTGAACTTCTGCAGTGCGTCAGCCCAGGAGGGTGCGGAGGCTGACAGCTTCGGTAGGCTCAAAAAGGGACAAGACAATTCCCGGACTGGAGGCCCATAAGCAGACATCATGGGGAATTGGCAGGGATGTACCCTCTGACACTCATAGTCCCATTTCTGTGGCTGCTGGGGACACACAAGGGACCCAAACCACAGGGCAGCCAGAGACACCTGCTTCTGGATGAGATCACCCCCCTTCCCACCCTGGGGGGATGCTGCAATGCTGCCCACATGCCCCCAGTGACACAGCTGTCCCACAGCTTTCTGGTGACAGCCCAAGCAGGGAGCACAGCCGTGCCGCAGCTCTGGTGAGACCCAGCATGCAAATATCTGCATGCAGGCTCTGAAAGGTCCCCAGGCCTGCTGAGGAGCTACCTGGGCTCTGGGTTTTTACTTTACAGTTGTTTTTCTGAAAACCTTAGGAAGTTATGCACACAAAGCGTACCCTAATTAAAGTGTGGCCTTAACATTGCAAATTAAGTGCTCTCAAGTTAAGAACCTCCAGGATTAAGGTTGTCTGGGCATTCTTACTTCGAAGTATTTTTGTGTGCTTAAAAACCAGCCTTCATCACATGGTGATGCACTCTTTTGCTCCCTGGCTGGGGATCAAGCAGGGTTAGATGGCAGATAAGGAAGCTCTCTGGTTTCATCTCATGCAGTAAGGTGGAAGGTCAGCAGCAAACCAGTCACCAGGAGAAGTAACCATACCATTGATTCAAGCAGCTGGAAATTAGCCCGGAGAATTAGACCCTGTCTTTGCCTAAAAGAAATTCCAGCAAGATGCTGGGAATGTCTCGTACAACACACTCGTAACAACCTTTCAGAGCCGTGGGTTTCGCAGGTCCAGGAACCTGACCTGCAGCCCTGGGACCTGCTCAGTAATCAGGGGACTGCTCACAGTCACCATTGAGGACACGAGGCTCTGCGCTCCAGCCACGCAAGTTGTTAAAGGCAGCGCTAAGCACTCTGAAAATCAAAATCAAAATAAATTTTAAAAAAAAAAGTGAAAGTGCACCCTAGGTGTCTGAGAGTGGGCACAGAAAATGGTTTGATCTCAGTCTCTCTGCAGCTCAGTTGCCCAGCTGTGAAAGACAGAGAACCTCCCTCCCTTCCCGCAGGCTTCGTGAAGACAAATTGCTGTCTGTGAATCACCCTATGGATTCACCTCAGGAGGTGATAAATAATTCTATGTTCAGAGACAGGCTCAACAGAGCACTGAACCATGCACTGAACGCGGAGTCCAGGATGATGCGCTGCTGGGAAGCTCCTTAGAGGGGCTCCATTGTCCCTGAGCACCGCATGGAAATGTGGTCCTCGGGGCAAGGCAGGGCAGGATCAGGTAATTAAAAGAGTTTACTAATCTGCATGCATAGGCACAAAGAGAAGAAACAAAGATTGTTTTTATTTAATTCTACCTT
Source organism: Balaeniceps rex (assembly GCA_013401315.1). Classification (NCBI taxonomy): domain Eukaryota; kingdom Metazoa; phylum Chordata; class Aves; order Pelecaniformes; family Balaenicipitidae; genus Balaeniceps; species Balaeniceps rex. Next base: position 1,730 of record VYZW01045639.1, read on the forward strand.
TATAATTAATTCTAGCACTTCATAACCTTTAGGTACTTAACTTTGCAATTTTTATTTTAAAAAAGTTGAAGTCATTTGTGTATGCATGTGTAATACTATCCTAATGGATTGATGGGCAACCACTGAGAACTACCAGAGCAAGCTGACAAATGATATAGACATTTTTTCCCCAACAGTAAAAAATAAGAAAAGCAGGGCCTGCCATATCCCAGGCAGGGGTAAATGTTTCCTTCTAGGAAGAAAAGGCGGGGAGTGGCCAGCAGCAGGTTACCATGAAAGGTCATGGAGACCTTTCTGCTCCTACCAGCATGGAGAGCATGCCAGCATGGATAACGTCAAGAAGAAAATAACAGTAGTTCAACAGCATGCTGTGCCGTAATTTCAGCAGTTCCAGTTTCTCTTTTCATCATTTATTTAAGACTGTGTCTAGACAGTGCATTACCATTCACAGAATTTATGACTAATGCCCTGAAAAGCAAAGATACCGGAATAATGTAAACACAGAAATCACCTAGAAGCCATACACATCCTTTTACAGTTTAAAATATTCCCAAATTAACTTTGACAGGAAAAAGAGTCAAGGTGACCACAGTATTTCATGGACAAACCTGCCCTGATTGCCCGTCAACAATGTGGCAAGGGCAGAGCGGAAATTCTGCAGCTAAGCTTTACAAGGGATTTACAGACTCGTTAATGTTAGGTGAAATAAATTCATCAACAGCCCTCAAGCCTAAAATATCCCTAGAGATGCTTTTAAAAGGCATAGAATTATACTGGGAAAAAATATTTAAAGTGTTACCAGGACACCTTTTTTCCCACCCAAGAAGACAGTCTTGATTTTCAGAGGTTCTGAAACACCTTGAAAATACCGATCACTCATAGAGTTTCTTGTGCAATAGAGCTGGTAACTCTTCAACATTTAGCTGACACAGCTATTTCCTTGTACTACAGAATTAAAAAGCAATTTTCTCCCATTGCTTCTCAGTCTTATCATTTGATACATATGTGCAAATATGTATGCACATGCATGTATATCAAAAAGACCTTACTGAAGTGACTATTCAACACTAACTAGATCTCCTGGAGATTTTCCCCAGCATGGAACTGCTGCTTGGAAAATACATTATCAACAGCAGGTCCATTGCCATTCTGAGAAGACTGCCTGGACACACTGTAACCTGCAGGTCAAATTTTGCCCTGGCTGACACTCCACAACAGCCACAGAGCCAGACAATTGCAGGATACAATAAATGAGGGATGATGTGTATCTAATTATGCTTCCATTCCTCTTCCCTAGCAAATAATTTTAAGAACAAGTAAAACACAATGACCACTTCTGTGTTCCCATCTTTCTGCTAAAGGAATTTTTCTGCTAGACACAATATTCTACTAGTAACTGTTGAGAAAATACCTTGGAAAAAATCTTTGGAGGTTCATTTTCCAAAGCTCTGAAGCAACCTAAAAGTAGGATGAACACATTGTTCTTTATAGAACCCATCACAAGACATATGGCTCATACCCTCTCATGTCACGTTACATGATACGATGCAGAAGCAGGTTTGGGGACATTCCCATAGAACTGAGTCACCCAAGTCTTATGACCCAAAGTGAGGCCCAGGGCTGCAATAGGACCTTTCCTTTTCAACCTTTTGTCACAGTGTTGAGACTATGTAAATTCCCAGGACGATAACTTGAAAAGGGGAAATGGATAAAATGCAATGTCATACTGAAAATAGGAGACAAAATTATGTCCTGCAGAACTTTTCTGGATGCTGTAACAGTTCAATGATCACCTAGCTAATCCAAGATGCCTGTTCAGCTTAAAAGCATGTGGCTTTATCCATTAAAAAAAAAAGTTCCTTTTCCCCAAGGAATCCCTTCCACCTACAACTTGAGTTCTGCTAAAAATTAGCAATTTCTTGCTGACAACTGGTAGCCCTGATGTGGGAAGGGGAAAAAGCTTCCATCTTGAGTCAAAGATGATTAAGTCTTCCCAAGTAGAGTCTTATTAAAACTCAGAAGTTAGATCAGATCCACCAAAAGGTTCACCAGTTTCCAGTTCTCCCACATAGCCCTAGGTAACCAAGGAAGCCCTGAGAAAATGGGCCCTAATTTAGTTTTGATCGGAAAGCAGTTGGTACCAACTTGTCCTGAGGTCACAGGTGGTTTTAACTTAACACCAAAACTGGTTTTGCATCCTGGGAACTGACCCTGCTCCAAATCAAAGGAGATGTTATCCTAGTGCAATGTGAATTACTTTTGAGAAGAAAGCTCCTACTGTAAATGCAAGCACACTCAGAGCAGACACAGCAGCAGGCAAGGCTACGCGAGTTACTGCACTTTGCCACAGATATTGCCCTGAACCAGGACAAGTAATGAGCTCTTGTAGGGGTAACAAGCAGGTGCCTTCTTCAGGCTCACCTGGAACTTTAGTGAATTTGTGACTAGGCATGGCAAAGAGCCAGAATAAGGAGCATTAGTCTTTCGTGTCTACTCCTTACCATGTTGGACCAAGTTTGCTGCAGATTTTTGCAGATTCACTGATATCAGTGAACAGGAACCTATTGCCCAGGACTGAATTAAGCCTTTACATGTCTCTGTTTAAATGAATCCTCTCCCATTAGACATTTATTTCAACTATTAATCTGACTAAAACTTACCTAAAGAGCAGTAGAGTCCAACTTGCTCATATCCTTCACAGCAATCTGTAAGAGTGATGGTTTCAGGGACTTCAACAGTATGATACTGCATTTTATAGTACATCCGGGGGCACACCATCCATGGTATCCATCCTCCACAGGACGTGCTTTTCTCATACGACTTTTGGTAGGCAACCATTTTAAACACATTTTTGGTCAGGCTATAGTTGCACAGATGGTACCCTAGCAGAGAGAGGCCTTTTTCTAGGGAGGAAAAAAAAAAAAAAAACAGGAAAGAAAGGGTTCAGCACTAATTTGTCACCCCAGAACATAAGTTCCCTGCAGTATCAAGTTAAAAATACTGTTATGAGAAAGCAGTGACAGAACCAACACAGTTGAATGATTTCCAGGAAGGCTGATGTTAGGAAGAACATCACTTCAGAAAATGGACAGAAGAAAGAATTAGTAGTGACTGCTTGTCATAGGCATCACTTCAGTCATAAAAGGATGCAGATTAGCAGAAAAGTTCAAAGAGCTCTGAGTGCCTTCAGGTGCAAAGCAGAAAAAGGGCAATTTAACTCAAGTAAGTATAAAGGAAATTAATATACGCTAATAGAAATTAACAGCAGAGCAGAATAGGCACTTCCAGGGCAGAGTCATCCAAGTACTTTAGATGTCCACTCCAGGCTCACGCTGCCAAAGTGTTCATCTTTCTCCACTGACTATAAAGGGAATGAAGGGCAAGGAACTCATGAGCAGATGAGTCACGGTAGATGTCTGGAATAAGACATCCTTCAGACATCACCCTAGGCTAAAACTGGGTACTCATGCATCATCGGGAAGGACTTTCAGGCATCATCTGACACAAAAGGTGTTCCTGGAGCTCCTATGTTGCCTATCTGCATTTGTAGCAGGCCATATTAGATCAGGCCCTTTGAGAGCTGCTGTGGTTCATTGACTTCAGTATAAACGAAGTCAGTAATAAGTTCGTTAACTACGTAATTTCAGGCAAGTCTGGGAATGGGACTCAGTTTCTGGAGTTCTGAAACCAGTCATGATGAGGAGCGAACTTGTTACATGCTTTACTTAAAACTGAAATACTTGAGCAGGAGCAGGAAAAAAAAAACCCACACCACAAAGAAACCCAAACAACAACAACAGCAGCAACAAAACCAGATGGAGTTTAAGAATTAGCAGTAAGCAAGCTACAATCATGTCACAGACATCAGGCTGTCTCCTAATGAGACGTTATAGAAGCCAGAGGGGCTGAGTCACCCTGTGTCCCATTTGGGAAATAGATGGGATAGAATTAAAATGCCTATATCATCCTTCACACAAAGCAAAAGAAACTTTAATAAGGATAAATATGAATTAGCTGCAGGGATTCAAGTATGGCAGGGTTGTTATTTCTGAAAGCTCTGAGGGGACCAGAGCCAGTCAACAGACAGACTGAAACTAACATAGTATACACAACAAGCATACAATTAAAATATTTACAGCTTGTCTTATTTGTACAGCTTATCTCCTGCCTGAAAAGATGAAACATGTAAAAACAATTCAAGAGAAAAAAAAACCTGTCAGGTTCTTAGGAATCATGTGCTTTTATCATGCTTAGCTTTCCAGCTAAAGAAAACATATCTGTGCAATTTGAACAGGACTGGTAAAAGAGCTTTGAACAGGACAATCCATTTGTAGTGCAAGGACAGTCCAGAAGAAAGCATGGGATAGGTACCACAGGCCACAATACGTCCCTCAAGCTGGCTCAACCAAGTCACCCAGAAGGTCTTCCTCCAGCCCTAATCCTAGCAACTGCTCGAATAAGAACAGCCTGAAAGATATCCCCTGCCTTAGATATTTGCAAGGTCATGAAGAAAAACGGATTTGCTTGGTGCAGTTCCCAAACGGAGATACAGACACCTCCCTGCGGACAAGGGCACTTTGGAAGAGCAGAAGGAAGGAGAGGGTAGCTGGGACTGACCATGGACCGCCCCCAGCCTTCTCTCTCAACTCTTAAATAACTCCTGTCTGACCAGACCCAGGCAGAACATTGGGCCCCTGGGAGTCCCGCCCTGCTCTTAACCTATCTGTGCCTTCATACTGCAGCAAAAGGCAGGGTTTGATGCCGGGGTGTGCTACAGAGGGTGCACATGAGAGCAAGAGACCTCCCAGCAGGCTCCAGGGAGCCCTGTGCTGCTGCTTAGAGCAGGTCAGCAGGAAACTACCAAGAACAAGGGCATATCTGGAAATCCCACTCCCTGCTTCCTCTTCCTCCCCAGCCTCAAGCAGGGAACCTCTGTGTCTGGTCCCTGAAGCTAGCTCCAGAGACAGCCGCTGAAAGTACTTCACATCACTAAAATACACCAGGGCTGTTCTTTGTCCTCAAGAAGAGAGTGAAAGGAGATGGTCATGAGGGGCAGGAAGGAAGACGCCCAGCCTGTCTCAAGCCAAGGGGCTGAAATCCATACCCTGCCTGACCGGGAGAGGACCCCAGTGGCTGGGATAGAGGTCTGACCAGGACCATGAAAACCCGTACCCAGCTGTGGCACGTGTGTCGCTGTGCAGGAGGGAACTGAAGGTGAAGTGAGCCAGACAAAGTAAGGTGGCGTCCCTCCCCTGCTTAAATTTGGGACATCCCTCTGGGAGAGGGGAAAAGAGAACAAATGTGGGTTCTGGAGTAGAAGTCAGAGATCAAGGACTGCTTTTTATCCAATGCATTTGATCAATTACCACTTCACAGGAGGCACAAGTGCCTTACAAGAAACAGGTAGCTGTCATTGCATTTTGTAAAGCATTCCCTTGACACATGTTAGGAGTGCTCCAGAAATATCTACCCCAGCAAATGCTTCTAGACATGTAGGCATGGTGGGGGGTGGGGAGGAAGAAATAGTTGCAGCTTTTTTTTTCCATTAGTTTGGGTCCTGAATGGCTAAATACCCAAAGTGGGATAGAAAGAGTACCTAAATCATTTTGTATCTAGCCTCTATCTGGAGAAAGCACACAACCACCTACTGGTGATCAGGGAAGGCAGGAGGAGCAGGACAAATTTTGATCTATGGAAATGAGAAAAAGAAACTATTGCACTAAGGAATCATATTGTTACAGTTTAAAATGATGTTAGAGGAGGGTAGGGCAGGTAAGGAAGAAGAGCTCAGTCTGGTTCCTTGTCACTATGATCCCTCCATTTCTCCAGAGCTCACATATTAGCATGGCTAGAGCAAAGCAGACACTGGAAGAGAACAACCGAGCACGGAGATTCGTGTTGTCCACACAGAGCTGCGGCTGCAGGGAGGACATAGCACTGGAAAGCTAAAAATTCCAGAGTCAGCTGAGCTGGCTTAGGCTCTACAGCAATGTGCAACATAAATACAGGTATGAAACTGAGAATAAAACAGCATAGAATTAGACACAGTTTATAATTAGATGCTACAGCTGTCAGAGCACATATGAAATCATATTTCATACTTAAACATGATACTGGGTACAGAATGAGGCTGCTAAAGCCAAAAGAGAAGGTTTGAGATACGGCTATGGTGATACAAAAAGATACCCTCGCTGGAAGAGGTTAGACCAAAGGTGACAGGGAAAGGCACAGCTCCACCAACCCTACCATCATCCATTACTTCCATACAGTTTAAAACAAGCTTTGACACTCACAGAGTGCAATTATTTGCTGACAGCAGTTTCCTGCTGAGCAATGTGGCTTAGATCAATTTGGGCTCTTTAGCAAATCGGCTTTCTGTTCTCATTACTCCCATCTATGGGATTATGGCACTATCAAATGGAATTAAAATGTACTGGCTGTTGTTTCCAGCAACACAAAGCTGAAGTCAATCGCAAAGCAGGAGAAGGCAGTCACCTGACATCAGTAGGGCTACGTTACGCCTATCATCTCTGGACTTTAGGTTTTTATCCTAGCAACCACCAGCTTTCAGCACTGTCAGGGAAAGTATAAATTTTATTATGTTAAGCAAGAGCAGAAGCAATTAAAGCAAATACTTTATTAATAGAAACAAATACTGAGAGGAAAGGCTGAAAGGAAAGTCTGCGTAGGAGCAGGCTGCTTATAACTCAAGGTCAAACCCAGATCAGAACTGCAAGCATGATCAAAAAATCAGCGGTAAAAATGCTTGATAGCATTTATGCCACAGACTTAGCTGCAATTCTCGCAACTTCACTGCTCAAGAACCAGAAAAGCCATTGTGAGCTGGGATCTGCAAAATCTTTTCTCACTGGAGAACAGCAAGAGCCAAAGACAAGCCCCTTTCTTGTCTTGGTGTAACCTTAAAGGTAATCCTTTGGACCAGGTTCATGGAGGGCAGGTTCAAACTCAGCTTTAAAAGGCTCCGAAACATGGAGAAAAATGGATTAATGGCTCCATTTTTCTGGGTATTCCAAATTCTTTTTAAAGTCAACACCATTGACTTTAAGTGGCACTAGAATGGGGGCTCTGCTGACCCCCAATCTGTAGAAACCTTTTTCAGCTGTGACTTTGACAGAATAACAGAAAAGTCTGCAAAGCTTTAAGAAATATGGTTTGTATTTTAACTGAGACTTGCAAAACCACTTAAGTAAAAAAATGCAATGAAAATCAGCCAAAAATCATGATCTTTTCTCATCTAAATAAATCAAACCAGAAATTAAGAGCAAATTGGGATTTAATTTAGCAGTTACAACCTAGCAATTGGGTTAGGTTTTTCCAAATTACAGCCCATACCACAGATGAAAGTTAACATGTCTTCTACAGCTTCATTTTATGCATCTCTAGGAATTTGCCAGGTACATTACTACATAATTTCCTCCAAAAGTTTATTTTAAAGACAATTTTCATAAAAATTTGCACATTACTGAACACAAAGCACCAATCCTACTCATTCATTTCTGGCACAAACGAAATGACAAGGCTTTTGCCTGGGGATGAACAGTTGGGGACAAAGGTTGTATTTTGGCTTTGTTAGGTTTTCTTTGTTTAATTATCAACAGAGGATTCTTAAATGGTCGCTGAGACATTGCCAGTTCTCTGGTGAGTGGCCCCCTTGGCGGGTTTATTTCAAATAAAGACGTATCCCACATCCAAACTAAGGTGTCCTACATAACAGCCGTGGTCCTCTGACCAGGTTTGCATCACTCACCTGTAATTTCATTTCCCCTTCCCTGCCATGTGGCTGCCCAGGAGATGAGAACAGAAATAAGAGTGATCCTGGCCATTGTATCGCCCATCCTGGATAAGCCCTTCTTACCGCTCCGTTTCCAAGGCGGTAGAGCTCGATCGTCCTTACATGCAGGCTTTTGGATTAGGGGAAAAGGTGCTCTCTTTTTTTACCTTTTGCAGGTGGGTGATAACTACTGGCAACAGAAACAAAGAGGCTCCGGTGGGAATTTTGCCAGTTCTCTCTCCTTCGCACTCTCCCTGGGGAACCTGCCTCTTCTACCTGCTCAGCATGGCTCCCCCCTCCTCACCCCTTTTGAGAAAAAGGCATTTCAAAATTGCTGGTTTAGTCCATGTTTATCCTTCTGAGCACTTATTCCCTCTCGCACCTTGAACACCTGACAGCTAGGAGCCAGATTTACGTACCTCAAATGTCAGGTATATACATCTTGAATTCCGTTTCTGTCCACGCACCAGGTGATACTATTTTTTAGGTCTTTAATTCTGTACTTTGAAAACAAACTAAGAGTACAAGTAAATGTTTATGTCAATGGTTTTTCCTGAATTTAAGCTCTTTCACTAGCTGCTCTCATTGTGCTCTTCATTTCATTGCGCTTTCAGTGTCACATAAACCAGAGCGATGCTAGGCAAACAAGAACCTTATTAGGCAGGGCATGAGTCAGGAGATTTGAGAAACCAAAATCCCTTTCTTTTCATTATGTAAATCACGAAGGCATGTTCCCAAGATAGATGCGCCTGCAGCTTTACAATGCAGGACAATAACTTCAGTGCAATATCACTTGGCTCATGCAAAGAAAAGGAGTAAACACAATATGGTCTTTTATGAGGAGCTGACACTGAAATATGGAAAATCACAGGTACAGTTCTTGGAGCTGAGGCAATATGTTCAGATCAGCACTTAAATACTTATTACAGTATTGTAGACAATTTCATGTGGATGAAAGAGCCAGATGTAAGGGAGCCAGAACCACAAACTCTCTCATTAGTGTATGTCCAGAATATCAGTAATATTGCTTCTGTAAGACACTGTCAGGCAATCACTGTATTAGCATTCACAAGGTAGGAGAGCTGAGGCCCTGGAGAACATGCGGGGCCAAAAGAGGAGTTGCTGGATGGTTCAGATCCTCTGGCAGAGGGCAGACCCAGGGCTCCATGTAGTGTTGAGGCACTTGTGAGCTGTTCTTCTGGCTTGGAAAATAAAATACCAAGCTCATCAGGAAGGAAAAAAAAAAAAAAAACAAGAAAAAAATGGAGAATTAAGGCTTGCCCAAACTTTGGTTGAAAAATGTTTTTGCAGAAAATGGGAAAATGGGTAGAGGAGAACATTTCAACAAAAAAAAAAAAAAAAAAAAAAACAAACAAACAAAAAAAAAACCAAAATATATTTTGGCTTGGAAATAATTCTGCTATATCTAAGGAGAATGTGTACCCTAGCACCCCTTCTCCTGCATGCACTAGGATGTCTAGTCAGGCTATATCCCCCAGGTGCACCATTTTCATCTCCTGTCAGCACAGGGAGGCAACAGGGAGACCCTGTCTGTAGGCTGTACAGAGGATGCCATCTGACTTAAAAACCCCACTAATAAATAAAAAAAAAAAAAGGAGGACTTGAGTCAGCGAAGTTCAATTTGCAAATAGAAATATTTCTCTTCATGGTCTATTTTTTTTTTCAACAATCTAAATTTTCTAGAAAAAATATTTTGATTGAAAATTTGCAGCTAGCACTCATAAAAAAGATCTTCAGCCCTTAGAAATGACTTGGCACCTTCTGCAAGAAGTGTATGTCCTGGCCAAATTCAAATACAGGTAATTCCAGGCTGGCATCTGAATTGGATTGCATTTGAGGTCTCCCACTTACAATCCTAAATTGCTGGATGGGGTTGCCATATGTCTTAAACAGCTGCTGCTTTCAGAGTTAGCTATAAAACAAATGTCATCATCTTCACCACTGAGGACTTCTGTGACTGAAGTATGATCCTCCAAATTGCAGTAAAGGACTAACATCCCCATTCTAAAAGACTTTAGTACACATTCTTAAGCTCATCTTTAGGACTACTGAAAAACACGGATAAAACTTTGCATATTTACAGCTCGGTCTTATGGCTGGCAGCTGGAGCAGGCTTATGTTCAGGGTGAGGCAACTAACAGTGAGTTGCAACTTTATTGTAGTAGTGAATGAAACGGTTCCTAAGTACGGAATATGCAGAACCCCCTTTTCAATCAAAACTGTAAGTAAAGTCAGTGGCTGTTTAATCTACATAAGAAAAAGATACAAAAGTCATGTGCATTTCAGGTTTTACCTTATTTTTGCAAATTCTTTGAGGTTCTGATTCATATCTGCATTATTCCTTCAGGGTTACAAGCATTTAGGCACACAGCAATGTAGCTTTTTAACAAAGCAGATATTGGAAGAGACCTCCCAGGCAATTAAGCATGCATCCTACATCCTGTACACAACCATTTTCACACCTTCCAGACATATTCCTGCACTGTGTTAACTGCAGTAAGTTTAAAATGATGCCCTGCATCCCAGGCAGTAGCACATGCTCTGCCTTCATATTACTGCAGTTGCTGCAATGAGTTGAGCTTACTCAGCACATGCCAATACAGAGTCTCCTGCAGGGAAACTAGATAGATTCATCAATCATTTTGGAAAACGCACCACCTGTACGTGCAGGGCTGATTACATAAAATTACATTTTTAGTAACCATTGGTATATTTCATAGGTAAAGTTTTGGTCTTTTATCCCTCATTCCTTTCAACCAGGTGTTATCTTAGGACCCCAGTGCAAAATTTGCTCACTTTTGCTTTCGTGGTGAGGAAGGTCAATGGAGAGGAATGGAGAAGGAGATGTTTAGTGGAATAAAAGCCCTGGCTGTGTGGTGCTGGTAGTAAGCTGGAGTGCACTCTGGAAGGAGCTCCTCACAGTCCTTCTGGCCCAGTCATCTGGAGCTTATCAGTTCTCCTGGCTCTGTTGTTTATACTTTCTGCAGTTACATTTGTAATGTCTGAATTGATCTAAAGTATGCAATTTATACAAAGAAGAGCTGTGCCAATAAAAGCCATGTCAAAATCCATTCATGGATATTTTTACAGGATCAAGAAGCAGATTTTAAGAGATGGGATTTGACTCTCCTAGACTGTACTATCAGTAATTGGAATATTGTGGCTGACAGCAGGCTTTCTCATCATATTTTTTTAGGCATTTATTTCTTTAGACGGGTTCACTTTTGATTTAATTAGTCACTTAGAAGATCCTGATCTTCCTTAGGCTAGGAGTTTGAGACAGAAAGGTCAGTTGCTGGAACATTTCTTTTTGCTTTGCATTGTTTTGTCTATGAAGTAATCACTATCTCAGACAGCCAAAATGGTCATGATGTTTCAAGACAGACTGGTCTGCATGCAGGAAACTGGACTATGCATTTGGGCTCCATGGGAATCTAACAAAAGCTGTTCTGTGCTCCAGAAGCCAGCATGCCTTCCCATAGATGTATAGGACCTAAAGCTTGAGAACCATTAAATCATTTAACCTGACCTCTCAAAATCAGCTGTCAGTAAATTTCTCCCAGCTACCTCTTCCAGACTCCCACCATTTCAATCTGATTATCGCCTGTCAGTCTGAGAAAGCCCAGACTATGGCCACAGCAGACTGTGGGAATGAATGGAGGTGCCACCAGTCCTGAGGATCTCACAGTGGAAATAAACTGATCCAGGTCAGGAATGCACAGGCAAAACCGTGCTGCTAGCTGCCAATGAAGGCAACAAGAAGTTCAGATGGACCTGATTTCCATCTGATTTCTGCCCCACGATTGCGTTCCCTGGTGCCTGTGATTCCCACGTGAATTTTGTCTCATCATCAGGGCAGTCTTAAAAACTGCCCTTGCTGTGACATTTCAGATGTTTGGTAAGGGCTGAGTTCAAACCACAGTCTTTCCCTCAGTGGGGCATTGCTAAGGTTTCTTTCCCCTTCACTCCTGATCTTTGTGAAGCCTGCAGGAACTTAATTGCCTTTGAGCCTGCAGCTGATCTGTCAAAACTGGCTTAAATCGGTCAGCAAGACCAAAGAGAGGAATAGGCTGACTTGGCCAGAAGTAACCTTTTTGCAGCTAAAGACAAAACAAAATAAATCACTCCTGCCATCAGGATACAAACTTATTCCAGCTTCTGAAAATCAATACATATAATGGACACCTCAATGTCTACTCCCTAGAGAGGACTGAAATTCTCAGAAATTTTAACTACTCAGCTCTGAGCTAAAACACTAGTCCATAACTTCAGGGACTTGAATTCCCTGCCACTGCCATGGACCTCTTGTGCAGCCACGAGCAAGTCACACAGGTCAAATCTGCCACTGCAATGAAGTCTTGGGGGTGGCAGAAAGCCCAGTATTTCAGACCTTGTGAAAGCCATGGCTACAATACTATAAATATGCTTTTGCTTATGTTACCCGAGAAAAAAGTAGAATAGAAAAAACACTGTTTTGCCAGCATATGCTAGGCCTATGTTAGGATGGACAACAGCTAAACGGCAATGTTTTGAAGGGGTCCTTGTTCCCCTGAGCTTCAGATCATATCCAAAAAGTGAAATAGTAACACTTGCTTATTTCGCTGATGTTTCAGAGGAAAATGCATTAAAGATGAAGGGACATGCACAAATGACAGTAAAAACCATTCACTTAAAGCCCTAAAAGTTAATTAGCTCAACTATGCAGGCAGAACAGTCCCTGACTGTATTCAGTGATTTGTTCTGTCTCATCGACAAACTGTTCCTCAGGAAAATATTCGGGTTTTGTTTTTTCCCTGAACACGCACAAACTGTTTTAAAGTGACTCATGAGGAAAAAGTTCTTATTGGTAACAGGAGGAAAAAATATGAGTCAGGCGGAGATCATGCTGAACCTCTGCCTGGCCATGCTCCTCCAACTGAGCGCTGGTTGTGCGATCTCAGCATAGAGAAGCTCTTGTTTGCTTCAGAGCGTTGATGGCATGGTCCCATTCCCAATGCTGAGTTTGGTACCAGATGAGACTGTTGATCACACCTCATACATGACTTAGCAGTGCTGCAGGGAATTAAGTCCCATCTAAGACATTTCATAGCGTGCTTCTTGTTTAGAACTCAAAAAAACAGGTGTTTTCAAAAGAAAGCCGTCTGGGCAGTGGGTATTGCCCTTTGCTATGAAGGCTTACTTGGAAGAAAAGTCAGAGGGTCTCCTGCTCAGCATCCCCCATGGGGTACAAGGGCCAAGTCCACCTGAAGGTCCTATCCAGCAAAGAGTATCATGCCTGGCCTGTATCAGCACTTGGTGACGGGACCGGAGCCCCTCCTCACTCTTTCTGGCTGGACCATCGGCTCCCTGCAGCGAAGGGCTGGGAACACAGCACCGACACCGATCTCATGCTTCCTTGCTGACCCGATGCCACAGGGCTCAAGAACAGCAATGTCTTGCAAACACCAGTGACTAGCCCACGGATGTGGCCAGGCTTCACTAGTTTGTGCCAGTGCCACTGCCTGCAACCCATTTTTTACTGAAGGCACCTGCTGCCCCTCTTGAAAGAAGGATGACTTCCCACTTCTTATCCCTCCTAAACCCATCTGACATACAGCCAGGGTATGGATATGAAGGACAAAGGACTGTGCATTCAACTGGCAATTCCCTCTGTGAATCCATCTCTTGCACACACATGCAAAATCTGCCTCTGTTTAGCAGATTTGAAGCACAAAATAAACCAGCCAAAATATACAATCTACTTTTCGCTGTTAGTCAACATAAGATTTGGTCCTTACTTCCAGCTAAGAGATATAGATATATACACACAGACCCGAGTACACATTCCTGATGAGAGATTTTTCTAAATTGTTGTAGAAGCTAATCTATAGTCCAAACCCCAGAAAATGTTTCACAATTTGTGCAAGATCTTTTATTGATGCATTAGATTTAAATGCTTATAGAAACCTTCTCACTTTGAAGGACCTAAAGCAAAATTGTTTCCATGTCCTCCTGAGCCAGCTCAGTTGAAGAGCAAAGAAGCCCATGAAGGAAGAGGAATCTTTCAAAGCAGAAACACTGGACTAAAGGAACCTACTATACAGACAGGGCAAGTGATGGCACCCCACTTCTACTGTGTGAATACTGAGTAAGGACTTCAGAAAAGGTTTGCAAAAAACCAGCACGTTTTAACCTGGTTAGAAGGTACCAACGCTTGAATAGATTTGTTTAGAAAAAGGAACACAGAAAGTTGTTTTGGGGAGGTGTATGATTTCTTTTTTTCCCCCTGTTAATACCTGTAATTGTAATCAACCCAGACGAACACTGGATTACTAAGTACAAAGGAGGCAGGGAGCTTTTTAAACAGGCAGAAAAATACCAAATGATTAAAACCAATATGGAGTGGAAGTTTGGGGTAAAGGGAAGATTGGGCTGCAAGAAAAAGAATAAGAGATTTAATCTTTGTGCCAAAATGTAATGACCAGAAAGTTATGAACCCATACCTGTGTCTCTGAGGGAATCTCAACAAGCAGAACATTCACCAGTAGTTTCAGAGATCTCACTGTATCCAGTGAGGAAATCCTTTTCTTTTTTCTTCTCTCTTTTTTTTTTTTGAAGAAAATCCTGGCCTGCTGTGAAGTGTAGCTGTTGATTTGAAAGTACTTCTGTTTTGAGATTGATACTAAATCATCAGTGTGATTAAAATCAAGGGACCTACAGGTTTTCCATGCCCTTGCTCATACCCCTCCCCCAAATAAAGATTACAAACTACTTGTAAGAACCCCTGCACCAGGTGTCTGTCAGAACCAAGCCAAGTCTGAACAAACATTCAGACTTGCCCAGAAGGCACTACAGGGCTAAGCCGCCCTCTGAATTACTCGGCAGGAGCCTATTAGCGTCCTGCTCTGACTCTGCATTTTGACACGTATACATTCACCATGGTCTCCCTCCCCAAGTGACTTCTGTCATCTGAAGCATCTGTCGAGTTCAAGCTTTCGCTTAAACAGAGGAGAGCAAAGCTCCAGCTTGCACAGTGTTTTCCAGCACACTGGCGTGATTTATTCCATCAGTACCTGTGAATTAAGTAATGGAAGAGTGGAAGTCTAATATTAGCCCACAGGTCTCTCGCCAGGGGGGCCCTTTGCAGGACTGTGCAGCCAGAGGGAAGCCTCCATCCTCAGAGTACGAGTTTTACATTATACTGGGGAAGAACCGTGCTCCGTCTCAGCAGAGTTTCTCAGCACTGATATTTCCACTTCTGATGCCAGGAAAACTGCTGTTCTTTCTGCATCCTATCCTACGTGCAGCCCCTGCCTCAGTTAGATAGCACTGTCTGCTTTTCCAGGTACTCAGGAAGACAAAATCATTCCTACCTCCTAACAGCATCAACTGCTGACACAAACATCGGCAGTTTCTCTACGATACCATAGTGCTGAAAGGGGAAGTAGAAATCTAAATGCTTGGTTTGGAATAAAGATTATATTGCATCACTGGCTTGGTAATCCATAAAAGAATCAATTGATCACCTTCTTTGCAAACCTAATCAAGAAAAAGGAGAGATGCCTGGCAAGGAGGTTCGATGTTTGGAGAGCAAAGACACTTCACACCATGTTTTGGCATTCTCAGGTGAAGAGTAATACGTGGTCATGCACTGTGAAATAGGAAGAAAATAATTTTCTTGATTTTTCTCTCTTTCCAGTTTTCAGAACACAAAAACCCCAACTAAAACTATCTCCCTCTATCTATCTAAAAAAAAAAAATCACATTTTGCCGGATATTGAGAGTTGATATTTGAAGCCCAAAAGGAGATGCTTTTCAAAATGTTTATTGGCTTGTGAAAACAGTGGGTTATTTACTGAATCTGTTCTGCACCCTTAATTAGCACAAATGCCAGTAGGGAAACTTCCTGCGTGCTTTCTCCCATACTGACCTTCTGCATGAGAAAAATTCCCTAGTGAAAATAGATTTTAATTCCCTCCTTGAAATCAAACATCTGGCTTTGGTTAAGGAGGCACATAACCCTGTCCTTTGTGATATTTGGATTGCAAGTGCTCTAGGGCAGGAAGTATTTTCTTTGTTATTTGCTGCTGAAAATGATAGGACCTTCAGTTTACAGATATAATAATGACAATGCTACCACTGAAAGATGATGAGAATGTGATTGTTGTCATGATTAACATTCATTTATCATTCAAATGCCAACTATAAATATCAGCACACATATTTCATTACTTTTCCTCTTTGCAATTAATTTCTATCATATTCTAAAAGCTACTGAATATTGTCCTACTCGAGAGACAGAGCTCATGAACTGATCTAATGCCTCAAATTCTCATTAAAAGGTGGGAGTCAAGGATGTGCCAGTCTCCCCAAAAAGGTAGTACTGGTGATATAATTACATGCATCAGTTACATCAGTTTAATAAGAGACACAAGAATGTGTGTGCACTTCTTAAAAAGTGGGAGACAAATGAAATAGGATTGCATCTAGCAAATTTTCATTTAGTTCACTGTTCTTTGCTTCTCAGAGATCTGATGGGACGGATGGACCAGGACCCACTGGCAAAGTCAGAAAAGGCTTTAGGCTAGTCTACAAAACTTCCATGCCTTAGCTGCAAAGGATTTAAGAAAGCAAAAGCTTAGCTGATGACAGGAGTAAATGAATGCTTTGCCTATATGCCCCTGATTCTAAGCAATCACGCACCTAAGAGGAAAAATACCGAAGGGCAACGTCATTCCCTGCTTGCAAAAGATCTGGTTTTTGTGGACCTTGTACTTCCAGAAGCAAGAGGGACAATACTACTTAACACAACTTTGGGCACTGGAAAAGTTCACATGATGAGCCCCGAGGGCTTATAAACAGCAACAGATGGGTAGACCCTTAATCATCAGTCTGAGAAAATCACCCTGGTGTCAGTGCTAGAATTTGATGCTTTCTCTAGGATGTGGTATGTTTCCTTCCCAGAAAGCTGGAAACCTCATGCTGTGGAAGGACACAGAAAAGTATCCTCATGGTAACAAGTATATCTTTATGATAACAAGGGTCCAGTAAGAAAGCATTTATCATATCATGCACAACTAAAGCAATATTTCCATGTCAAAAATGGCATGGCTGAGGCAGTTTTGCACTCTGAAGAGCTGCAGTGAGTGACAGAAAGCAGCCAAAAACTCAGCAAATCGCCTGGAGTTTCATTCGGCACAAGGGTGATGTAGACCTAGAAAAAGGGGCTCTTGGGGCAGAGAAACAGAGGAACAGTCAGAACATTTTTGCCTTTAAGATGCTGCTGAAACACACTCCAAGGGCAATATGATCAAGAGGAGGCAAAGGCAAATTCCAACAATACTGGTATTCCCTTGCTTTTTGCTGTGCCAAGTACAAAAATGGGAGGTCTAGCTTCTTTTTTTAAAAGCAAACATCTGAATTTTGAAGAGTCACGTCCCCACATTATGCAACTACCTAGTCCCTAACAAAATGGGCTGATTTTCAATCCAGGGTTGTCTAAAAATAAATCTGGGAGGACTGTTTTCCCAAAAGGGTAAGGGTTATGCACATAACTCAATGTACACTTAGGAAAATGTCTTCTGCATTCCTACAAACAGCACTAATGATTATCCAAGCAGAAAGGTCTTTTTAATTTAATTTACTTTTAGGTCCTCTTCTGTCTTTCCCTTTTTACACTTCTATCAGTCTGAATAGTAAATACAGATGAATGTTTTGCTTAGTTTTTTTTCTTATCATGATGTCTCTGCCATTATATACATTTATCTTTATATACATAAATGTTTATATTCACAAACATATGCACATGTATATATAAACAGATAGATACAGGCACATGCATACATATATACATGTATATACACATACATGCAAAGAAACAACCATTGCAAGAGGAATTCTATTTGATTCAATAGTGTTAATATTTAAATTAAAAGTGATGGAACTGTATCAGCCTGTCAAAACTTGATCTTACAAAACCCATTTCTCAACCATGATTATTACACTCTTTAAGCATCACAATTTAAGCAGAAAGCAACTGTGACAATGAAGGACCAGTTCTGGCACAGGTAGACGAGACAAAGGAAAAAAAAAGAAATGGAAACAGTGGCTTGCATTACAGTCTCCGGCAACCGTGTGCAATCAGTGAGGAGGGAAATGTCTCCCTGCGCATTGGATGCTTGAGTTGGGTGTTGTAAACACCCTCTAGAAGCTTTTATCTATCACTTCAGCTTAAGCCTCTGTCCTTAACAAGTCTTTACGTGCGCACCATAAAGGCAAGTCCCATAGCACCTTATTAACTTGTTTATTCTTTCCAGCTCTCTGCATTCAAGCTAAATCACATTATGCAATTAGCTGTTATGAAAACAAATGACACGTATTTTGGTTTTGTGTGTTTAAGGATCAGTTCAAAATCTGTTCTCTTCAAAAAGTATTTGACGGACTGACTTAGGATCAGTCTGATATCTGAATTATTTTGCAGTACTATGAGAAAAAGCTGCTGCTGAGGTTATGTTTAAAACCATTGAGATGGTGCAAAAAAATCTGTGACTTGAACAGTGAATTTTGATGATTTGGACAACTTCATCATCCTTCCTATAAGAACAAAAGAATTCGTAATTTTTAGGAGGTAGGTATGACAGGGTGATCTTGACACGTCACAAAGTTCATCCTGCAGCATATTAATATTTTTTCCGTTGAAAAGTCTTGCCTCCAAATTTCAGTGTTCAAGTGATTCAATTATTAGCAACTTCTGGCAAATAAAAGGCAGCACATCTCAGCTATGCTACATGACATTTATTTGTATGGGAAAAGGAAAGAGCCAGTTACCATGTAAACAAAAGAAAAACAAAACAAAATCTCACTTGCTCAGTTGAGCTCATCACCAGCTAAGCCTAATTTTGATTAGCTCTCCCATCAAGAGCAGGATCCACTCTAACAGAATTTACCATAAAAGGAGATTTGGGGCTTTACTGTTATCAGAGGGATTGACAAAATGTTAAAATACCAAAGGCAAGAAGAAACTCAAACTATTTGAAACTGTTGATTTTAGCATGCATTTGTTTTCTAAATGTGTAATAGGTCCACTGTGGCTGTCATCAGAATGGCTCTGCATGATTTATTTCATGACCCTCCTCATGGAGTCAGTTCATACAAGCCTATTTCCAGTATTAATGTATTCCCCAAAAAATGCAGATTGAAGGCATACACTGGGTGTATCTTAGGTCACAGGAAAAACTTATCCCAGCCCAAGAAACCATGAAGATTTTTGTCCTCTTCTTATCAGTATATTCCAGGAGAACAAAGACATTCAACTTGTCCTTTTTATTGTTGGGGGTTGAATTCAGTCACAAAAATGTCCAAGTCCTACAAGTGATGGTAAATGCTGTTGTTCAGGGGGGTATGCAGCAGCTTACTTGCCTAAAACCTACTATGGAATTAGGGTCTTCGTTTTCTTCTATCAAGCATAGGACATCGTGGGTGTATGAGGTTCCTTTTAAACCAAATCATGCATACTGTACGGGTAATAAAATGTCATGTAGAGATACATTAGAAAAATTCATAGTCCTCCTGGAAGAAAAGGGAAAAGATATTTGCATGCCATGTGTAGATAGGATTATTAAAAAGGAGTACTTAAAAATAAACTTTTGAATAAAATTTAAATAGTAAGCTATTCTGAATAAGTTCAAGCTAATTCCCACTGAAAAGAAGTGGCATGAATTTGAGGAAACACATGGGTGTCTTTCAGTAAATATTTATGGATATATAGAAAGAGGAACAGAAACTTGGTCATAAATTTGCCAAGATGAATAGAAGGTGTCATTAACATTTGCTCTCTCTGTATGAGCCATGGGTTCTTCCTCTTGGGGGAAGCACAGTGGAAAATTGTAAACAAATTTTTCTGCACAGCATCATAAAATAAATTCCCAGTTCTGTATTCAGTGTCAGCAATATTGCCAGGCAACAGGAAATGATTGCTATATCTTGAGAGAATGCCCTGAATTTATTATTTTTAAGTCACCCGTTAGTGACACAATGCAACTTTTCACCTAGGTTTTATTCCAACGAGCCCATACTTGAAGATAAACAGATGTCTAGAAATTTCAGCAGATTAAAAATACAAACAAATCTCTTTAATTCACTAAAATCTGTAGCTATCAAGTGACAACAGCCAGTATGCAGTTTAGCAGGAATTAAGAGTTTGGCTGTGCCCACTCAACTTTACCCTCCAGGCTGCCCCATTCAGAGCTTCAAGACAACCTGTGAGGGCCAGTTCCCTGCTGAAGTCTTCCCATGGGCTCCGGACACACCGCCACACCTGTGGGAATGTGCCGGGCACATGCATGGGCTGCGGCACGACCTCCAGACAGGAACCTGGTCTTGATGACAGAGAAGCCACCGTAGTGCTCAGCAAATTTTTCCAGTGGTTAATAATCCTCGCTGTTAAAATAGCCCTGCCTTTTTCTTCTTTCTTGAAGTTACAGCTTCCAGTCCTGGAAACTTGTTAGGTTTTTTGCTAAAACATTAATTACCTTTTTTGCTTAAAACATTTTCAGAGGAAATGTTCCTTGCTTTCCTTTTTTTTTTTTAATTGGAGAGGAGATTATTTTGAAAGGTTCAAGTCTTTCAGGGAAGCAGAAAAGGTAAAGCTCTACCAGAAGCTATAAATTCAGTGCAGGGTTAATGAAGGGCTTTGAGGACTATTTACATGCAGAAGTGTATTACATGATTGTAATAGCCCTCTTTAACTTCAGAATTTTAAAATCCCAGAGAGTTCTGTATAAGTAGTAACGACAAATGACTTCATTTTCAAATGCTTTCTTTAAAATGTAAACGCATACATCACCTTTGAACACAAATCTATTAACAATTTGGCATCATAGATGGCATTTTTAAATATTAAATACTTCGATGTTCACTATTCTTAGTGGTATTTTATTTTGTCCTCCACAGGCTAAAAACACATTTCCAGCCAGATTTTTCAACTTAGGTGGCAAGCAGTAATCTGTTAAGCTATGGTTAACTACAACACTTGCAACAGCCTCTCTGTACCCACCAGCTGCACCCAACTGACATATGGCGATACAATTAGGTTGAGCCCAGTTTTTAATCACTGTGCACAGAAGCAGCTGCTCTCCTTGTGCTGGTATGCACTCGGGTGGAGGGTTGTTCTTGGTGGCTGAAGGCACACCTTGGTGGGAAAAGGTCAGAGCGGGAAGAAAAGCAACCATGTCACCCTCTGTGTGCTGGGACCTGCTGCTAAAAATGAGTAGCAGTAACTGCTGACGTAGTATCTGAAATACTCAGCAAACGTGCTGGTCCAGGACATCTCCTGACATCCTGTGCCTGCAAGGGTTTTTGTAGATACCTGGCTGTATCTTAAAACAGCATGGAAAGTCATGAGGACTTTCCTCTGAGCTAACGCATAGCTAAAGAAAACAAGTCACATTTTAGCAGCAGAGCGAGTGAAACCCTTCAGCTCACTCCCTGAAAAGGTGTAGTGCAGTAAAGACAAGGAGAAAGAAACCACCTGTGACTGAGGAAGGTAAGGGAGGAAGGGAGGGAGGAAGGGAGGGAGGGAGGGAGGAAGCAAGCACGCAAGCTGTATGTTGCTAGAAATAGCATTTGCCAATTCCATATAGACTGTAATGCCTCTGAAAGACCCAATTAAGGCAATGGAAATGCAGAAGCAGTAATGCAGAGATGAATCATCTGACCTAAAATAGAGGGAATGCTGAAACATAAAAGGGAAGAAAGTGTGTCATTTTAGCTTTAACACAAAATAATTCCAGATATAATCTTTCAAAAATGTTTGGCCAACAGAAACAACCAAGACAGTGCTGGTTACTATAGCTATCCAGGTCAATGGAGAACTCATCTATTACAAGCTATAGTTTGAAATGGACACATCTGCCCTTCTGCAGGTCTCACACAAAAAAGCTAGGCAACACCCAAAGTACCACACATGCCAGCCAGCCTCCAAGAGTGACACTGTCAATTAAGGATACAAAATAATCTAAAGATCAACTGATCAACTTTTTAAAACAGGATGTCAAGTATGTCATGAATTACAGAATCCCCTCTCACTTTCTCTCGTCCAGGTCAGTGTTGTACTAATAAATAAAACGAGACCACAAACTAACCCTCATCACAATGTAGGTCTGCAGCAGTTCCGAAGCAATGGAGAAAAAGTTTCCAACGCAGAGAGCCTGCACATATTTCCAGAACTTTTACAACCTTAATTTAAACGAAAAAGTGTCCAGCTGAAGGGGGAAAAAACCATATCCAGGCAGCTGAGCAGCCTGCCGGAGAGGAGAGGACAGAGTTTCTGTTCCACATCACACGTTTCTGCAGATTCCTGGGAACAAATACACCCCTTCAGTAACTCCAGAATCCATTGAGAAGACTGCAGGGGTCAGATTCCTCAACCACGGATGTCAGGATTTAAGACTAGCTCTAAATCATTCAAACCTACTGTCCTGGTTTCAGCTGAGTTAGAGTTACTTTTCTTCCTAGTAGCTGGCATAGTGCTGTGTTTTGGATTTAGCATGAGAAGAATGCTGATAACACACTGATGTTTTAGTTGTTGCTAAGTAGTGCTTAGACTAGTCAAGGACTTTCTTTTTCAGCTTCCCATGCTCTGCCAGGTGCACAAGAAGTTGGGAGGGGGCACAGCCCAAGATAGTTGATCCAAATCGACCAAAGGGCTATTCCATACCATATGACGTCATGCTCAGTATATAAACCGAGGGGAGTTAGCCGGGGGGCAGCGATCGCTGCTCGGGGACTGGCTGGGTGTCGGTCGGCGGGTGGTGAGCGGTTGCATCACTTGTTTTCTTTTCCCTGGGTTTTGTTTGTCTCTCTCGTTCTCCTTTTCATTACAATTATTATTATTATTATTATTATCATTATTATTATTACTATTATTATTATTTTATTTCAATTATTAAACTGTTCTTATCTCAACCCGTGGGTTTTCTTACTCTTGCCCTTCCGATTCTCTCCCCCATCCCACCGGGGAGGGGGAGGGTGAGCGAGCGGCTGCGTGGTGCTTAGTTGCCGAGTGGGGCTAAACCACGACACCTACCCTCTCCTCTAGCCTGGAAAATGCTGAATTAATCTCCCTGTGAGTGTGTCAGGTTCCAGCAGCAATTCCCCCGTACGCCATCCTGGCAGCATGGCACCCCCTGCCTTTTCCCACTTTGACTACTTCCATCGTTCACATACAAAGGGAAATTTGTATTTTCACCAGGTTCCCTCCAACAGGGAACTTCCCTTTTGTATTTAAAGACAACTTTAATACTACTTTGTGCTACTTTAGAAATAGGAAGAATAAGAACAGCCACGTACACTGAAACGCAATAGCTAGGTCTGACTACGCCACTCTGAGATTCTCACTATTTTCTGTCCTTTAATTAGCGATCTGGTAAGTGCCACCATCTTCTAATCCAGTGTCAAAATACACCTGCATAACCTTAAATCCAATTTCAACCTAGGGGCCAATATCAAGCTAAGACTTCTCTAGTCCTGAGCCATCAGATTTCACAGTTAGTGAAATGTCTTCTCATAGGTGCAGTACAAACAATAATGCTTCAGACATACAAATATCACAAAGCACAAATATTAAAAACAGTTTAAAGACAGATTTGTCTGCATATCTTCATCCTTTTTGCTATGATTCTGTTTAGCTTCATAATCTGTGCAGAAAAATGTCCAATACTTAGTGTCTTGTGGCAATGCATGTCACATGCACTGTAATGCTGAGTCTTCACTGCAGTCTGCCCAAACGGACCTTAACTGCAAGGTGGAAGTCCATGGTTTCAGCAAGATTGACACTTAGATACTGTGTGCTGAGACACGTGCATTCGCACCACCATACAACCCTAGCACAGACTGAAGAACTGAGGTATGCTGCCTGAGGTCTTCCTTTCTATCACTTCCATCTCGCTGACCCCCGGCCCTTTCTAACTCTGATGCCAAGTGAGGATTCTTGGTGAGAGACCTCCTGTTTAGCTAGCTGTGTAGGGACCTCCCTTAGGTCTTCAAACTTTGATTAAAACTCTGGGCAGTCTGGCCATTAAAAATCCTTCTTTTTTAAAGTGCTGGGTTGTTTTTTTTTCCCCAAGAAGTTCCATGACAACACCAAGGGAGATGCTGTAAGAAGTCATCATACTGTGAAGAGCCAGTCTGGCAACCAAAGCAGCGCAGCTCACGTGTGATTTTACCATGAGAGCTGTTTTCAATCAGAAACGCTTATCCTGTGGTTCCCCAGTAAGTATTCTAGTTGTACTGGTCATGTGCACTCTAGAGCTATGATCTCTGCCAACATAACTAAGAGAATGACATTAGAGAGAGAAATGTTTATATACTTGAGGGAGGGGAAGCCAACTGTGTAATGGCATGCCCAAATTTTGCCTCTTCACATTCAGCATTCAAAATGGCATGTCTACATAGTGCTGTGTAAACACACGTACCTACCAAATGCCTATAATATAACACATTACAGCCAGTTGGGCCCCAAGGAAGATGCTTGTACTGGAGAAGCAATCAGCCTCTCTGTTGTCCACATCTAATTGGCTCATATATAATGAGCTGCCACAGGGAACTGGTGGGAAAAGCATCAAATTGACAGAGAATCAGGTCAGGCAAAAAGACCTTTTCCAGAGCACTGTTTCTGTACTTCAGAATTGCAAAGCAACATTTACTAAATAAATCCCTATTCTGCTTTGGGTCTGAACTCATTATGCAAATAATGTAATTAGACAGTACAGAATTGACAATAATAAATTCAGCTAGTAGCATGAACATAAAGATATCAATAATTTGGTATCTTGGTTATTTTTGCTATGCCACTTGAACTTTCTACTCAGTAATGAAAAAATCAGTATGGAGATGACATCGGTAAGACTGCACCGGCCATGGAAGTGCAAAAGTTGGCCCACAGTTATTACAGGGCAGTATTTCTGTGCTCACAGCCTGAAAGCAAGTTTCAGTTCCTCATCTCAAATCATGGTCATGTCTTCATAGCGCACAGAAAGGCAGGAGAATAAGTTTAAATTGTTACAAATTGCAAGCTCTCCTCAGAATACGCGTTTTGCAGTCTTAGGACCAGCACGCTAACATCATATATGAAATGACTTAGTGACACAACAGCACCTTCAGGTATAGAACATGCACGAACAAAAAAATAGCTTTTTGGCTGCACAAACCAAAAAACACCATCCAGAAGTAGCACTTCTGGCACTATTTGATGAAACAAAGAAACGTAGACACAATTTCTCAGCAAGCCAATAGGTTTATTACCTAATTTTTGCATTTTTTACTTGATGAGAACTTACCAGAAATCACTTCTAACATTTGAATACAATCTTCTGAAAAGAAAAATAATCTACTCAACACATACCACATTTTCCCAGCACCTTAGCAATGCGCAAACACAAATGCACTTGCTGCAACTCCGAAAATTGCTATCCATCTCTGTATAATCTCTAACCCCAGAAGATTGTTGTTTGAGGCCAAACTGTCTGACTGAAACTGAGGAATTAAAGCATGAAGCTGACTTTTAAAATATACTGTAGCGCTAATAGCTCTTTGTTGCTCTCTCCGACTTACTTATATAAACCTTCTAGAGAACCGAGGCTACAGTCACAGTACTTTCTGCCAAGAAACTTGATCCTTAAAGCCACATTTACAGGAAAACAAGACGATAAAACATAATTATTGTACTAATGCAAAATATCACACTATCATTCCATTTATTCTTCCTGAAAATAAACTTTGCTAAACAAAGCTTTGCCTTCCTTTTTTTATAACAAGCACAAGACACTTAATTTTTCTTTGCTTTTCCATGCTTGGAGTTAGTGTATGGACAGAATTATAGAATATGCTGGCCATATCATCCGCCTTTCCATTTGCTTTTTCCTGAATTCCTTTATGTACAGTTTGTCTGAAATAAGAGTCAGGATGTACACACTTGTAACTAGGAAATCAAAGCCACTTTTTAACATTGTCTTACACACTTTCACTGTAATCAGAATACTCAGGATTTTATTTTTAGAAGACTCAGACACCAAACTCCAGCTGAAGTTGATCAGAGCTGTGAAAACTGGTAACATGAAATTGTGCCCTATCTGCTGCACTGTGACATTTTGTATTTCACTTGCTCCTGCAGCTTTTTATCAACATGTTTTTTAAAGTACCTGTGAATGGCTTACTAGTTGCAAATGAAGATACATTATTTTAAACAACAATCATAGTACCATGACGCACTTAGAGAACACGTGCCTTAACACTTGTAGCGTATTTTTCTCTGAATCATTGTCCAACTGGTGGAACTATCATCTTTTTAAGTAGGTATGTGTTTACTGCTACTTAGCAGTTTTCTAGGGTAATATTACTATCTAGCTTGTCATTGTCTGGCAGTGTTTATCTGAAACTGTCCGAGCCGTTAGGCATGTGGATTCTGAGTGGAAAATATTAACTAGATCGTGCTATTTGCAGAAGAACGAAGGTGACAGCTAAAAAAGCTCAAGACTTGGCAATCAGAAACTGCACTAGCAGGAATGAGGACAGTTTTACGTTGTACTGTATTATAGTTATTTTCCTGGTAAGAAATTTAAGTCTTCAGAGTGAGTCTTGTTTGTGTACCTTGCTTCAGACCAGTTAGGGAAACACTACAATTTTTGTAATATTCTTATTGTGTATCTCACTGCCTGGTTGTCTCTCTGAATACTGGGTGTCTGTACCTTTGTGACAAGTGACAGGTTTTAACTAGAAAAAGTAAGATTTATTTTTACCTGCTAGCATTGTTATAGGAGGTTTCACACAAACATATTAGAAAAAGAAAAAAAAAAACAAACAAGCACCTTTTTCTATGCACAGCTGTCAGCAATGAGAAACTGGTAGAAAATTCTGTGTCTGTATTTTGGCAAGTCATTAAGTTACCTGTGTTTTGGCAGAATATTTGGAATCGATAAAGCTAGACCTTCAGTGCTTCCAGAAACATTTGCTGCATTCAAGTGGCTGAAAGGAACCAGTTCATTCAAGTGTTTTCTGTGATCACAAGTAACAGCGCTTCACTTCTCAGAAGTTCTGGGATAGAAGCCGGTATCTGAAGGAACAGGGTAACAACCATAACGTGTCCTGCAGCATTAGCATTTGCTCCGCTGATAAGATTTTTCAGGGCCAACTGAGACAGGAGGCAGTTTCTTAGAGATTATCTCCTGCTGCAATACGACCTTGGCAATAGTAATTCCAGAGTTTTTGGTGGGAAACAAGAAAGACCTAACACTCTGGCCCTCAGGTACTGCATTTCTGCTATTACAGCAGCTATGGGAGGACCTTAGTTTGAAAAGCCATGCTCCTAGGAGGGGATGTGGCAGCAGCATATACTCCTGAAGTTATCAAAGTACAGAATGCACCCCTCTATGCGGACACAAGACTCAAAGAAAATTTACCAAGATGAAAAATTTTAGCATCTATACCTAGCCAAGGTTTCCCCCACCGAAATGAAGTAAAATTAGCCTGCATGACATTCCTTCTGAGGTGCGTTCTTTCTTTAACCCCTCTCCTTCCCCAAACTCAAGCTTTTCTCTGAAAAATTCCTTCTCAGCTGCTAATACAGGAGCACCTAGGGGTATTTGAGATACTTCTAAGGCTCTCTAAAAGAAAATAACCTGATGTCCTTAGTTTTAAATTAATCACACAAGGTCCAAACGTTCACTGAAAATTTTTTAGGGGTCTGTACATCAAAAAGGGATGAAACTACAGATCTAGAAAAAGACAGCCTAGCTCCAGGATATGACTTTATTCCAATTATTTTTATATTGAAAATGAAACAAATATTAGCATTAAGAAAACTAAACTATTCAGAGCACACAACTTGGCCCTATAGTACAACATTTGCATCACAAAAAATAGTAACTTCTCATACTTACGCATACAACCAACGCAAGTGTTTCCATTTTTACATGTAAATTTTCCTCACAAAGTCCTTGTATAATGATCCATACTTTTAAAATAGTTTGCTTTACATTCTATGTTTTGCAGGGGTTCAGTTTTTAACAAAATTCCAGTGATTAAGCTTGTTGGCAAGTATGATCAAAAGTTAATCTGAGCAGCTATTGGATACTCTGAATGGAAAACAAACCTTATACTCAACAAACATGCATCTGGTAATAAGAGCTGCAACCACACACATATAGATGAAAAATACATCAAACTAAGCACTCCATCAAAGCATTTAAAATTAGAAATGTTGGAAAAAAATGCTCATAAACAAGCTATTCTTGAAGAACGAGAAAGTATTCAAATAATTGTGAATGGTATATTTGACAAAATTAACCTACTTAGAGACAACTTAAGCCCCAAATAATTCTACAGCATGAATTCCTTGCCTAGATTTCATTAGAATCAAGAAAAATCTGATTTACAGGGAATTAAGGCATCCATACAACTTTAATAACATCAAGTCAATCAGACTCAATCGTGAAATACAGTCAGATTGAGTCTTATGTTCCTTCAAACCACAAAATCTTTGAGAATTACGTTCAAAGTGTTCTCAAATCATCTGCTTAAGGTAAGAACTACAGAGAATAACTGCTGTCTGGTGCCAGTATTATACAAGCCACTCCATGGGCTCTATTCTAATGGCTGCACTTTCACTAGGGAAACTGACAAGTCAAAAATACCGATAAGAAATACCTGCGCAGTAAAACCTTATACACATGTGCGTGTACACCTTAAAGAACACAATTTTTTCAGCAGGGTAATTCCAGCATGGAGGTTCTCCCTCTGTGACACAGGCCCTTTTGGAGAAGCATAGACAAGAAAGTAACTATGCAAGACCAGTTTGTTTCTGCTTGTCTGAGAAGCGACTGAGTACATATGAAAAAAGTTAGCAGGGCCTTGCTAGATTTACGAGCTCAGGTTAGTTTCACAAATGCTTTACTGGCAGCGCAGCCAGTGTCACGGCATAAACTGGTTTGTGCAAACAGACCCAACTGCTTTCCTAGTTGTTTGCTCCCATTACCACACTAGGCCCCACCATTGTGCCAGAGCAGCTGTCCGCATATCCATGCAACAAACCAGATCGGGGAACTATTCCAGACAAAACCAAGCAGCTCGTTTGGTTTTCGTGCCGGTTCATCACACAGCCACACTCATGTCAGGACAGAAGCAGCAGCAGCACAAGCCTGTGAATGAAAAACCCCACTCCTTTTCCAGGCAGCTTAGCAAGTTTGCGAAACCACCAGAAGAGACAGCAATAGCAAAAAATGTATCTGGAGAGGCGAGAGAGGACCTGAACACAGTGAGGTACATCACCATTTTTCTTACAGGGGGTTTAGCCCATTTGCAACAAACCCTTGGCAAAAAGGTTCAAACGCAGCACTAAACACATTGCAGAGATTCTAGTAGCTGCTTCAGAGTATTTGTGACTTACGTGGAATATCTAGAAGCGCTGTTGGAAAACGCGTGTGCGGATTAGATGCTAATCTCTAAATATTGAGCTGTCCTTAACGAAAACATAACGGGCCAGGTTAGTTTTCAACAAAAACAAGAGAAATCTTGTAATTCTAATTTCTATTTTAATACTTGTATTTTGAATCATAAAGCCCTATTCAGGTATTTAATTCAAAGTGGATAATTTCGATGAGAAGCAAACCTAAAGCAATAATAACATCCATTATAATTTTTCATATCACTTCAAGATGAACAAGTATAGCAGTCACAAAGGGTCTGAGACAAAATCCACCAGCACCCGGGCACGTGCCTCCCCACTAATACTGGGGGGAACGGTGGATGAGCTTGCGAGGATGCCACGTGCGTGCCACTAGAAATCGAGCTTCTTTGCAAACCGCGCTGGACCATGCCCCCCTAGAAAACCAGGGATTAAAATTAAAAAAAAAAAAAAAAAACACACAACAAAAGAGACTATTAAATTAGGAGAACTGCGAATTAATGCTGCCCGCAGAGGTGTGTGTGTCCCCCGCCCGCAGTATGCGGGGCCCAGGCCACGGAGGGGTGCGGGTTACCACAGCGGCACCCTGCCAAATCCCGCTGCCACTCTCACCGGCCCCGCGCTGACACCGGCCCCACGAGGGTGGGGATGCGCGGCGAGGTGGAAGACCTGCCCCCGCCCGCCCCCGCCGCGTGCCGGACCGCACACACCANGCTACCTGTGGGGGAGGGGCGGCGGGTGGGGGATCCCCCGTAACCGTCCCTAACCGCTACCCTCCCTGCCGCGCCAGCGCCTCGCCCCCCGCTCCCCCGCCGGCCAATCGGAGCGCTGCGCACGTGACGAGCGTTCCCTTCGATGACCTCATCCCTAGTGTGGGATGACGTCAAATTCAAGATGGATGGAATCACGGCGGTGGCAGCAGCGCGCGCGGGCGAACCGTGAAAGGAGGCGCCGAGGGGGGCAGCAGGGGGGGGCGCGGCTGGCGGCGGAGAGGGGGAGTAACGGCCGCGTCTCGCGCCCGTTTCGGGGGCTGCCCGCGCCGTATGGGTCTCCCCGTGTACAAAGCCGTCTTTTCCTGACGTAACTCTGAGGTGGTTTTTTTTTTTTCCCCCCACCGAGCGGGGCTGCGGTCCCCGAGCAGAGCGCGCGCATGCGCCGGTTACGAAACTCGCCTCCTTCGCCTCCGCGCATGCCCCCTTTGCTTTGAGGAAACGGCTGGTGCCCGTTGCGCCGGCACACGCCCGCCACATAGACCCGCCGGGCTGCCTTCTGCGCATGCTCCGCCCCCGCACGCCGCTCGAGCTGTCCCTCGTGCGCGTGTGCCGCGCCCCCCCCCCACCTCCACCCACCCAGGGCTGGGATCCCGCGGAACCGCCCCTGCGCGGCGGCTGGAGAGGGGGCTGCGCTTGCCGCCGCTCTCCCTCAGGGCGCATGCGTAGCGGTGCCGGTGCCGGTGCCGTTGCCGGGCGGGGGCGGGGCAGGAGCGGCGCCGCGTGGGGAACGGAGCGGAGGAGCGCGGGGGGCTCTGCTGGGGCTGCGTGGGGTGGCGGGAAGGAGCGCGCGCCCGCCCGCTCGCCCGCGTGCCCCCGTGTCCCCCGACCTGCGCCGCGCCCAGCGGGAGGGCAGCGCCGCCGCGGGGGGCGGTTACCCTGCCCCAACGGCCGCGGGAGGGACGGGGCGCCTTGGAGGTACCGGCGCTTCCCCCACCGCCTGCCGCGGGGGGCTGCGGCTCACGACTCTCCCCGGGCAGATAGCGGCTCTGATCTGATCTGTAACTTATGACAGAGGATCCGGGAGGGCTGTGCCTCAGTGGGATAGGGCTTCCCCGGTGTGTCTTGAAGGGAGAGCCACGCTAGCCTGCAAATTTCAGGGCGGAAAGCAATCCGGCAAGTCCTCCCACCTATAAGTACGTGCAGGTATTAAACGAAGTGTAGTTTTACTAGTCCAAGCGCTCTTTGGCTGTGTTATTCATGAGTAGGAGAAAGTACCTCTCGTAGTCTAGTGGAAAAACTCTGTGCTGTGTACCAGCATGTGCTAGGCGTTTGCAGAAAGCTGTGGAAGGTATTTTACCCGATTGCAGCTGTCAGAGAGAATTTCACTTTTAATGCTCTTTAAAGTCCAAACTGGCATTTGTGTCCAGATTGGATGCGGCTCATGTAAAGTATCGAACGGCAGGAAAACTTAATCTAAAGCAGTTATTATGAGACAGGAAATATAATGTAATTCCATTGTGTACTGAGTAAGCTCTTCTTGATAATTAAATGGCACTTGTTTTAAAAGCTATTCAGTTTTTTTGTTGCTGGACTCGCAGTGGAAGTAAGAGGTAGGTAGGTAGGCTATAGGTGTAAGAAGAGATTGTGATTAATTACATAATTGCACAACTGTAAATACACTGAAGATCTTGTAGTTATAGTTAATATTTTTATCCTTAGATAAATGTTAATATGAAAATAGATTTTTTTTAAATGTATTTTCATACAACAAGGCTTTCAATACTAAATCAGGAGTAGTAAATATGTATTACAGGTAAATCTGGTACTGCTTTATGTTTGTATTGCCTGAACACTGCCAGTTACAGTGTTCTGTTCTGACTTAGCTCAAACTGACAAACTAACTGCTTTGACTAAAATTTTCCACCAGGGTTATGCTGATGTTCTTTAGGGGAAGTTTTGAGCAAACTTTAGCAACTGTTTTTATAAACCTTGTTTGCAAAAAACAAATTATGTGGCCATCTCTTGGGTGGAAGGTGTTCTGACATCTCTTTCTCTCAGAAGTTTTGCTACCCACATGCTATACAGTTCTAATCCCATAAGAACATCTGGTTTACTCTACCTGTAAAATTCTGAAAATCCACCCAACCCGACTGGATTGTGAACAGTTAAAGAACTGTCATTTGCATGTTCTCAGTAGTGACTTGCAGGGAGATGTCACAAATTACAGCCTCTGGAGTTTTCTGCTACAACGGTGTGCCAGACCAGGATTTGTCAGGGGTTTCTCCAGCTGTGAGCTCCCCTGAGCCTGCTGGAGCCAAGACAACCCCTGCGGATCGGAACTGAGAGCGAGTGACCATGTCTCTTGCTCTTAGTGGTGCTCTTGCTCCTCCACTAATTTCAACATTGCCCTGCGATCCAAAACAGGATTAAGGTCATAATGAGTTGGGTGCCTTTTTAATGCTTAAGGTATCTTATCCTTTAGTATGTATTGGCACTCTTATTTACTATAAAAAGAGGCAATAGCTTGTAAGAAGTTCCTGAAGTCCTGTTTGCACTGTACGTTTAATGGTACACAAGTACAATAAATGTGAACGTTTGCACTTCCTTTTCCTGCTGTGTAGTTTCCAAGTGGGAGGGTGATACCCTGTCAGCTGACTCAAATTCAACACACTTCTCGGACTGAGAACCCTCTACTAGAAGCTTGATATCACTAAGAGATAGGGGTTTGTGAGCTCCTGGGTTTTGTGTGTGATGCTAGAGAATACTGATACACAGAGAATTAAGTAGTTGGTGCTCTGATCATCTTCATAGTAATGGCTGACTATGCTTTCCTTAAAATTAGTTAGAGGCATGCCAACATTTGGGTTTAAAAGGACAACTTTGCAGAAAACCATGAGCTTTCATACTGTGTTGAAGTTGTTTCTTTTTGAACTTCAGTAGCTGTGAAGCAGTTACCGTAAAAAACATCAAGTAATTTCCGATTATAGTTTTCAAGGTTTTGAAAGTTGTTTTATCTGCAAAATAGTGATAACTACGGTCTATAAACAAGTGTAGATTTACAGCGTAGAGGACGGAGGAGCTGGGGAGAGGAAGTTCGGCTGTAACCACCATATGGTTTGTACTGCACTGGGAGGTATTATGCTGTGAGTCACACACTACAGTTGCGGCTATTTCCAGCTCTCATTAAAAGAAATTCTCAACTTTTGAGCAACTGAGCTGTTTCATAATGAACTCTGCTACATTTAATGATCTGAGATCCTCAGAAGGGAAGAAAAAAAAAATTGTTAGAGGCAGCAAAATCCTTTGTTGCAAGTGGAAAGACTGCAGTATGCCCTGCTTTAAAATAGATATTCTGTGCAGAGGGGTTTGCTTTTCCAAAATATTTATGGTGTAGATTTAATCTTAGTCCATGTACGGTAATCTTTTTTCCAATTTTTTCCTTAATGATAATATTTAAGACAGCAGTTCTCTTATTTTCTTTCATTCAGCAGTGCAATTAAAAAAAATAATGTTTTCTTTGCTTATTGGCTACTTTATGTATTATGTTGTTCTAGAATAGTTCAGGCATATTTTATGAACAAGAAAAGAAAGTGTTGAGCAATGCTTCTACCTTCCTAAGCTCATTCTACCTCCACCACTACCACCATCAGTTCAGCAGTCTTGCAGCTCATCAAAAATAAGAAAGTTTTAGAATCACCTAGTCCTGATTGTTGAGGGGGTTTTCCCTCTGAGATTTAGTGGAACACCACACTTTTGTTGTCCAAAATCTTTCCATACAATCTGTGATGAAAAGGCATGAAAAATCCTTTGACCAAATGATTTCAAAGAAATGTTGTGTAACATGTCCTTTCATAGTAATTTGTATACAATTAAATTGCATTCTTCAGGAAAGGAAGAAACGTTTTTCCCTTTTTTGTCTTGGAGCATTAATCTCCTTATCCATGGTTTATCCTACATCAGCACTTAACAGTGTGAGTAATCTTTAGGTTGCAATTCATTCTCAGTAATCTCTTTGATAAGTTGTGGTTAGCGCAGGGACAGTTCTTAACAGGGGGAACAGAGAGTGTCCCTGCCACCCCCTCGTCCCCCCATCCCTCTGACTGGTTTCCTTCCAACACTGTGTGGCTCAAGCATAGGCCAGCACCAAGCCTGATGCCACAATATGCTGGAACTAGGAGTGTACCAGTAGTCCCAGTGGGGTGGGTGCCCACCAGCTAAAAATTTTAGAGCTACTTCGGGGTGAACTATTTGGCATTCTGGTCTGAATACATTTGTGAGTATCTTCAGAGGATTTTTCAAAAATAATGTACTTGGTACAGTAAATATGCCTCACAAAAATCCTTTTAAAGTAAGTTAAGAAACATGGAAGGAAAAGCAGCAGAATTACAGTGATTTCTAATCACTGTTTGCCACAACTTAATCTACCTGTCACAACCAAAAGGAATTAGTTTATTTTGTGCCAGGACATAACTCTGAGTACAGTCTTGCAGCTATTGAGGTCAATGGCCAAATTCCCTGGAAGTTCAGTAAGGATAGGACCAGCTCCTTTCTCATAAGTACTTTTGAGGAATAAAGAAAAAATACATAGTGTTCTTGTTCATGGAGGAGGATTTTTTTAATTTTTTAAAGTATGTGAGACGTTGCCTACCTCCAAATGGATGTGGACTTCGAGTAAGCTGAAAATCTTCCACGTGCTATTCATG
The DNA here is from genome assembly GCA_013401315.1 of Balaeniceps rex. Lineage (NCBI taxonomy): Eukaryota > Metazoa > Chordata > Aves > Pelecaniformes > Balaenicipitidae > Balaeniceps > Balaeniceps rex. Next base: position 36,395 of record VYZW01045639.1, read on the forward strand.
ACCTTGTAAATCTCTTATGTATAACTCATGTAAAATTGCTGTTGTCTTTACCCTTTTACAGTATCCTGTATCATCTTCCCAGTATCTTGCCCATAATTAATGACGGCTGAATGGAGATGGTGGCTGAATGGCGTTTTCTTTGGATCCCTTCAGTCGGTGGAAGATACCTGCGTTCCCTGAATCATGTTTCTCACTTGACAATTTTTTAGGCTCAGCTTTTATATTAGTTCTGCATGTTTCAGATAAGTGCATCTCTTGTTTTCTTATAGAAACCTTAGTGTAAACACAATTCTGTAGGTAGAAAAGTACCTTATATGGGTATAATTGGTTTCTCTTCCCATCTAAAATATACTATGCCTGTGAAAAGCACCTTTATATTAACAGAAATATGCCCACAATTAGGGTTTGTCATTTTCACTATACCAGCAAAATTAAAAGCAGTATGTAGACAAGATTTTATTGTGAATTGGGCCAGTTAAACAAAGAAAGAGTGGCTCACACAGTAAAGCAGATGACTGAATATTATTCAATTTGGTAAGTATATCTCAGCATTACCAATAAAATAACAAAGTCATCCTGTAGAAAGAGTACAAGTATACACATTTGGTGTGTGTCTACCCTTCTTCAAATTCTTGATTTCATGCATCTCTTACAAAAAAAATCATATGAAATATTTCTGGGGATGAGGTTTTTGTAGGTGTTTAAATTGTATGTCCATCAAGCCTTTTGGTCTTGTCCCATCAGAGAGTTTAATGGCAATGCTAACAAAAAGAATGAAATCTGAAGAACTCCTTAGGGAAAGGTATTTTTAAACTTTTTAGTCTGTTGATTTAGTTTACAGTGATTTGGATATTGAATTACACCTTTCACTCGAGGCATTGAGGCCAGTTGAAATGTTTTATCAGACTGTGATGTTTTAATCTTCATGAACTCTTTCAAGAAGAATCAGAAAAGCTCACAGCCAGCGCACATTCCTGCCCTCTCCCTTACATCCAGTTGTGCAATCCCATGGTCAGCTGGATCACTTTACTGATGACAGCAAGCTAGTGCTTCCTTAGTGGGGGAGGAGACATGGAGTGCTCCTTGCAGGAGCAATCCCTAGTTAGATTGGACTGAGAGTAAGATGAAATTGCACCCTTAGCTGCTGCCTGTTTGTAAACAAGAATGAGAAGGACAAGTGGAGCTTTGTGGTGTTACCCTGACATTTTGTAGCTTGCTGCAAGTTGAGAGGAGCTATTTTGAGTGTCAGTTGGCAAAACTATGGGTATGATCTCAATGTGAAAAGTAGCCTCTAATTTCTAAGAAAATTTCTAGTCTGTATCAGGATAACAGCTAATTATTTGTCTCTAGTGGAGGGCAAAATAGAGACACTGCACAATATTATAGAATTTCTTTTCCTCTCCCTAAATTTCTGCTTCTGCATGTGTGGAGGATAAATAGTTGGAAATTAATACAACAATTTCACACACTAGCAAAAATACTATTTATCTGATTTTATGCCTGTCTTCATACCATTGAGTCTCTCCTTGCTGCTGACCTGTTGGAAATGAAAAACATTTGTCTTCATGGAGAAAGTTGGCAGTATTGTCTGCAGTGGAAAACAACAATAGCAGTTTGTCCTGGTTTTGCCTGGGGTAGAGTTAATTTTCTTCCTAGTAGCTGGTATAGTGCTGTGTTTTGGATTTAGGATGAGAATGATGGTGATAACACACTGATGGTTTAGTTGTTGCTGAGCAGTGCTTACATTAAGTCAAGGACTTTTCAGCTTCTCATACTGCCCTGCCAGCGAGGAGGCTGGAGGTGCACAAGAAGCTGGGAGAGGACACAGCCAGGACAGCTGACCCAAACCAGCCAAAGGGATATTGCATACCATATGACGTCACACTGAACAAAAAAAATGGGGGGAGTTGGCTGGTGGGGGACGCGGCCGCTGCTAGGGAACTGTCTGGGCATCGGTCAGCAGGTGGTGAGCAATTGCATTGTGCATCACTTGTTTTGTATATTCTTTTATCATTATGATTATTTTCCCTTCCTTTTCTGTCCTATTAAATTTTCTTTATCTCAACCCATGAGTTATACCTTTTTTCTGATTCTCTCCCCTATCCCAGTTAGGAGGGGAGTGAGTGAACAGCTGTGTGGTGTTTAGCTGCCTGCCAGGTTAAATCACGACAATCCTTTTTGGCACCCAATGTGGGGCTCGAAGGGTTGACATAACGACACATCTGACCAGAGCATGTTAGTCATTGGTCACAATGTTGATTTATTTGCTCTCTGAGTTGCCGTGCTTGTTCTCACGAGTTGTGTTATGTAACGCCTCACTTGCAGTATATGTTCCATGTTGTGCTGTTTATCACCGCTGGGGGCTGGATTAAGGTTATCATTTTGCTGTACTGTGTAACACTGGCTTATGATATGATAAAATTACTGGTCATGAGATTAATCTGGTATTGTACTTAGCATTGCTGTCATTTCCATACTTCGGGAACCATCTCTTGGAAACTGTTAATAATTACACTCTTTACCTTTTCTCCTTGGAGAGCCAATCTATGCAGGAGACAAGGGGAAACGCTTTCCCCCCACTCCTTCACCTTCCCCCTCTCCTCCAGGCTAGTTGCAACAGCTCTTGAGAATTTTGAATATCCTTGAGATGTTCAGACTAGCATCTTCCTATTGCTATGTCTCCTGAATGTGTTTCAGGTCTTCTTTAGGGTTAAACAATTATTTAAGAATACCATCCAGAGATCCACCCCGAGGCTGGATACCTATGAGTGGCAGGGTGTGTGGGATAGTATGGACAGGTACCTAGGACAGTAGGCACCTCCAGTGTTTTGGAACTTCACCCTTGAACAAGTGCAGAATCCTGAAAAACTAGCAAAATATTTGGAAAAAGTATGCTGTCGCCCTGGCAATTCCGGAGAGACACAAATCACTGCAACGTGCTGGGGCCTGGCCCATGCCTACCAAGCCCTGGTCAACACTATTCAGAACCCTCAAGGGGAAGAGGAGGTCTCTGGATCTGACAACAAAACGACAGGCACTGAGGCTACTCCAGCCCCCGCGACAGGTACTGCAGCTGAACCAAGTACTGGTATCAGTCACCCCTATACACAAGAAGAAGTACTGTGAAAAGTCAGCTCGTTTAGTAAGGGACGAAACTCCTACTAAGAAGGGGAAGTAGGAAGAAGTGGATGAGGCAGGCTACTCCAAAGCAGGGCCATCAGGAGAAGAGGAGGAGGAAGAGGCAGAACTTATAAACAAGGCAGTAACCACCTGATCCCTATCCCTGAGTGAGCTGTGAGATACGCGAAAAGATTTCAATTGTTGTCCAGGTGAGCGCATTGTCACTTGGCTGCTCCGGAGCTGGGATAACGGGGCAGTAGCCTGGAATTAGAGGGTAGGGAAACCAAGCAGCTGGGATCCCTTTCTAGGGAAGGGGGCATTGACAAAGCGACTGGAAAAGGGGCACAAGCCCTCAGCCTCTAGAGGCGACTCCTGTCAGGCGTGAAGGAAAGGTATCCCTTCGAGGAAGATGTTATATGTCACCCAGGCAAGTGGACCACCATGGAGAGAGGTATCCAGTACCTGAGGGAATTAGCCATGCTGGAGGAGATTTATGATGACCTGGACAATGAGCAGTTGTCCAAAGATCCAGATGAAGTCAGGTGCACACAACCCATGTGGCGGAAGTTTGTACAGACACACCATCATCGCATGCAAACTCATTGGCAGTAATGACCTGGGGAGACAGAGAGGAACCAACGGTGGATGAATTGGCTGGCCGACTCTGCCAATATGAAGAAAGTCTCTCTTCTTCCCTATGGGCCTGCATCTCAGCTGTGGAAAAACTGTCCCAGGAGTTCCAGTGATTCAAAGAGGACGTGTCCTACTCCCCACCTGTAGTATGGACCAGTATCTCAGCCATTAGGAGTAAGCATCCCTCTACCCAAGAGAGAGGATATGGTGGATACACACCATGGGCCACCCTGTAGTTTTACCTGCGTGACCACGGAGAGGACATGAGGAAGTGGGATGGAAAAATCTACCTCGACCCTAGAGACACGGGTACGTGAGTTGCAAGGAAAAACAATCACAAAGGGGTGTTCTTCCAGGAAAATTGCTGCTCCAGCTTCCAGTGGGCAGTTCCCCAGACAGAGTAGAAGAGCTGATCTTACTTCAGATCTTAATAAAGGGACTTTTGATTTGCATTTACAAGAGGTGAGTAATGAATACTGTGACCAGGACTAGAGTGGCCCTGCCTCCAGCCAAGTGGAGGAAAGGGACAATGGGGTTTACTGGCCTGTGTGGATTCGATGACCTGGCACATCACACCCACAGGAGTACAAGGCTGTAGTGGACACCGGTGCACAGTGTACGCTAATGCCATCAAGTTATAAAGGGGCAGAATCTGTCTGTATTTCTGCAGTGACAGGGGGATCCCAACAACTAACTGTATTGGAGGCCGAAGTGAGCCTAATCGGGAGTGAGTGGCAAAAGCACCCCATTGTGACTGGCCCAGAGGCTCCATGCATCCTTGGCATAGACTACCTCAGGAGAGGGTATTTCAAGGACCCAAAAGGGTACCGGTGGGCTTTTGGTATAGCTGCCTTGGAGACGGAGGAAATTAAACAGCTGTCTACCTTGCCCAGTCTCTTGGAGGACCCTTCTGTTGTGGGCTTGCTGAGGATCGAAGAACAACAGGTGCCAATCGCTACCACAATGGTGGCAATATCGCACCAACCCAAAACTCCCTGATTCCCATCCATAAGCTGATTCATCAACTGGAGAGCCAAGGAGTGATCAGCAAGACTTGCTCACCCTTTAACAGTCCCATATGGCCAGTGTGAAAGTCTAATGGAGAGTGGAGACTAACAGTAGACTATTGCGGCCCGAATGAAGTCATGCCGCCGCTGAGTGCTGCCGTGCTGGACATGCTAGAACTTCAGTATGAACTGGAGTCAAAGGCAGCCAAGTGGTACATCACAATTGATANCACCCACAGGAGTACAAGGCTGTAGTGGACACCGGTGCACAGTGTACGCTAATGCCATCAAGTTATAAAGGGGCAGAATCTGTCTGTATTTCTGCAGTGACAGGGGGATCCCAACAACTAACTGTATTGGAGGCCGAAGTGAGCCTAATCGGGAGTGAGTGGCAAAAGCACCCCATTGTGACTGGCCCAGAGGCTCCATGCATCCTTGGCATAGACTACCTCAGGAGAGGGTATTTCAAGGACCCAAAAGGGTACCGGTGGGCTTTTGGTATAGCTGCCTTGGAGACGGAGGAAATTAAACAGCTGTCTACCTTGCCCAGTCTCTTGGAGGACCCTTCTGTTGTGGGCTTGCTGAGGATCGAAGAACAACAGGTGCCAATCGCTACCACAATGGTGGCAATATCGCACCAACCCAAAACTCCCTGATTCCCATCCATAAGCTGATTCATCAACTGG
>VYZW01045641.1:1321-46543 GCA_013401315.1 Balaeniceps rex
TCCCTTGTGGGTAATGAATTGCAGAGCCCTGAAATGGGGAAAATACCTTTCTTTTCTAGGCACACAGCACTGTCCTCCATCAACATACACTTGATTGCTGTCACTACAGCTGACTTGATTGTGACTTTGGGTAAGTCCCTTAGCTCATGTATGGGTTTTTTCCATTGACTTCAGTGTTAGCTCGGTCCTTTGACCAGTCTATGCTTACTAAAAACACTGATATGCATCATCATTCTTAACAGATAAAATAATTTCAGAATTTTAAGTTCCTGGATAGATGTGAAGTATTATTAAATGTCACCTCTTTGCTCTCTCTCAGGTTTTTGGAAATAATTTGCAAGCAATTTGATCCTGTAGTCACTTGCCCTTTTGGGAACTGGCTTTGTTAAGCAGGAAAATTGACATTGCTGTAATTCTTAGCCTGTGGAGAAAGATGACCTTACATGAACTTATAAATGTCAAATTCTGGCAAGAATAGAGACAGCCCTGTGGCATAGTTCGAGTCAACTATATATGTTATTTTAGAGATTCAGACCAAACCTGCCATCCAAAAAAAGTACAGTCAAAAAGAAGGGGTTTGTCTGTTAATCATATTACTGGGTAAAGATAATGTGGTGCTATGTTTCAACATTAGTTTGACATATTAGACCCAGGCTTGGACTTACTGAAAAGGATAAAGGCCTTCTAACTTCCTGGGTTCAAGCACCAGATCTGAAAAGAGTTTGTAGATCTCTACTTAATAAAGATGCAAGGTAAGAGACTGCTACTGTAGAGAAACAGGAGTAGAATGTCTTCCTTTATTTCTCCTGTTTTCTTTTGATGATCGGCTTTTGCCCCTATTGTGATGACATGCTTTTTAAATGAGCAGAGGTAGAGAAAAGGAAAGTTTCTTCTGCCTGAATATTGAAGGGAAAGGTGAAAATGTATATGAAAAATTAGCACATTTCCATAGAAATTCTTAAGGCAGGCTATTCAATGCTTTTCTATCAGTTTCTGAAATATTTCTGCTTGTAACCAAAATTATACTTCAGGTATTTAATGTGATTAACATCATCTCTGGCTTGCTTTAACTCATGTTAATCAGACCAAGCTATCATAATTACTGATTTAAAATGTATTTAATTAAAATTAATTTTCACACTGAAGGACATAAAATGTTAACTTGACATTATATGCAATTTCACTGCAAAGAATCTCAAAATATAATAGAGCTTCAAATCCCATTTTTGGTAATTGTTATGGTGATAAAAAGTTAATCCTAGCATTGTTAAGAATACAACATATCACTGCAGATCTTTATTAGTAAAAATATTTCAACACATTTTGTTTCTTAAGTATCCAGATGCTGTTATATATCCTGGAACACTAGCACTGGAAGTCACAAATGACTTAAGGTGAGCAATAAAGTAAACCATTATCTCTCATTTTTGTTGCTAACTGACTAAAGTGAAAATTCATCTGAAAGGTTTTATGTATTTACTGATGACTTTGAGAGACTGCTTAAAATTGCTGTTCCCTGAAATGAGGACACCATCCATAGCACCAGCAGGTTTTCCCACGCTGTTTCCTGACCTGCAGAATCCCTGCTGCTCCAGTGTTTGGCTTTTCTTAAGCACAGACCACCAGTTGTGTTAAATTATTCTGTAGTATGCGCCTGAGGAATTATGTTGATATCAGTGCCTGAAGTATATCCCTCTCTGTTGACATAAGATGACTACATAAAGCTTCCATCTAATTTTTTATATGGAAGCTATATTTTGAAAAGAAAAGCTTCTAAAATCCTACTTCCAAGTAACTTGTTTAATAGAGCGTGTTGCACCGTAACTTGGTTACAAAATGTTTGATATATGCCTTCTATTGTGTTTGCATAGGACAGTCATACATTCTAGTAAACTTTAGAACAAGTATCTTGATTAATGTTGTTTCACAGACAGCAGATTTTATCCAAACTTTTTTTTAAACTCTGTATTTTGACACGGATAAAACCATGAATACCATGTTACAACTTGCATGCTGCTTACAAGTGTATTTTAAATGTTTAGGAATGATCTGATCTCACATTTGAACTTATGTCAGTGTAAGATAATAACACGTATTACTGCTGATTGTCTTTTCTGTCTAATGAACAAATTAAAAAGGATGAAGTTTGAAGACACCAGTACCACCAAAAAAAAAAATCCATATTTATCATTTTAGAAAAACATTACTATAAAGAACTTCATTAAATTTTCTATGAGGTTATTTAGAGCCTTAAGACTCAATTTCCAAAATAACTGCTTTTCATTTTCTAGTTCAGCCTATACTTGTTTATAATAAGTTGTCTAGATTTTCACAGCTGTTCTGTATTTATAGTCTAATGGGAAATTTCACTTGTCAGGGATGGTATGACAAATAAATGTCCCATATGTGCATTTTATTCTTAGGTGTATCTTCTTATCAGCCAACAAAATGTCAAGAAATACAGTTTGAAGCCATTTAACTGCACATGCACAGAGGCTGTATTTTTTCTGTGACACATCCCAACCAATTGAGAAATGAGCTGCAGTTCTCTTAAAGAAGTGTAAAATTTTACTGACCTTTCAGACCTTTTGGGACTCTTTATTACAGCTATTCCCATTTCAGGAGCTCTTGGAGTGGGCAGATGGAAATTGTCCACTTCAGCGTGGCAGGGGAGACCTGTGATAAATCTAACGTGCCATCAAAATTTACTATGCAGTGTCCTCAAGACAGTGTGACCTTCTCTGTTTTCTCCCTGTTCTTTCCTAGGATAAAATGTACACCACATCACAAAGACCTTGTGAACAAACTCTAACATAGCACTTCCAAAATTCCCAAAAGACTGAGGCTCTCCAGCCCTATTTCCAGAAGGGAACATACACAAGACATGTTCCTTTGGAAAACTCTGTTGGCATGGCCTGTGCACTGAGGTTTGCTCTCAGTGTGTGGGTCAGGCAAGGAAATAAGTAAAGTCTTGATATCATTCTTGCTATTGGTAGACATAGCAGATGAGCCAGCACATTACAGCAGATATATGCTATTGACAGAGGTTCCTAGAGTAAATGGGACCTGGAAAGAATTATGAATGACCCTTCACATTTTTCATAGACATCTTGGCCTATCTAGTCCATAATAATTAGTTCCTATTACATTGTCAAAAGGAAGTCATAATGAAAATGGCAGCTTCATTTTAACTTACCTTAAAGCTGCCAGACAAGTACTAATTACTGAGACATGTATTGCTTTTTTTTTTTTTACAAGAGAGAGTAATGTAAGGGCTAAATGAATTAGACATAATTTGTGTAAGTCATAATACAACCAGCTCTGAATTGGCATATTTCAAGCCAGTTATGAAAGATAAAAAGCCTGGCAATATCCACAAGAAAGATCAAACTTTCTTTCCTAATTTTCCTTTGGCAAAAGATGTGGGGTAGATCAGCTTTGATCAACAGGAAAGGAAAGAAGATCAATGCACAGGAAAGCTGAGTTGACAAGTAATTATCAGGAACGTCAAGGCAAACAAGGTCCCCAATAGAAGACTTAAGTGTTAGGTAAAAGTTTTGTATTATCAAACACCTAGGGTTGAATTGATTTTTCTATTTTTCTGCCTTGGTTCTCTCTAATGACTTGTCCTCTGGAGGTGTTTATCTTCCATTATAGTCAATAACAAAAACCTAGGTAAGCAGAAGAAAAAGGCTGAAATTAGGTGAGATGAATCTCACTTTAGTATTCAATAATCTAAGTATTCTCTACCAGCCTTTCTCCTGTGACTAGCACTGGACTATGGCATTAAAGCGTGATTCCTACAACTATGATGAATAAATGAATTTCATTTATACATAGTGGAGAATAAATATCTCTATTCACAATAATGGGTAATATTTCTGCTAGCTGTTAATGCAATAGACGGAGTACTATGCTGTTGTAGTACATACCATACAGATAAACAAATGTTAGTGCTTAGTACTGAGAAAGGCACTTTCATAAATAAGTGTTTGGGTGTATTTTACCATTCCCTGACATGTGGTATGAATAAATGAAGTCAAACCACAGTACACTTTTCCAAACAATATTGCCAAAATAATCTCTACTTGTTTGAATTATACTGTAAAGAACTTCAATTCTCTTGAGCTGACTCCTTCCAATTATTTATTACTAGAGTTAAATAAATGGGATAATCCTTTTAAGCTTTTGCAGCTTACCTATAGCCATATCTGTGCGGTTAACAGGCTCCCCTATACACCATGCAAGTTTTACCAGTTGCCAGCACAGTTCAGGATTTCCTATTAAAATGTATTTTTGCTAAAGGCAGTCATATGCGATGCTGGTGGCAGAGTTCCAGAAAACAGTAACTTTGCAAAGCATTTAAGAACATGTCAACAGAAATTGCTAAAAGTCTTTAACTTAAACATTTAAGTTACAGCTTACTTAAGTTAGTGGCTAAATGTTTTATTGGACTACAGCAGCTGTGATGCAGAACACCACAAGCTCCCTGTTCCCTCAAGAATTACTGTATAAACTCATTATGGGAACAGTTTCTGTCCAGAAGCAACCTCCTGTGAGCCAGAAAGATCCTCTGGCTCTTTAATGGTATGCCACTTCCGCCACACCGTGGCTGAATGTCATGCCCTATGGATCTGCTTATTCAGACAGTGAACTCATATCAAAAGCCAGGCTCACCTCCATCCCATAGATGCCCTAACATCTCTCCTGCTGAACCCTAAGTTTGCCTTCAGTGCAGGACAGACAGAATCTTTCTGAAGGTCAGTGCCCAAGGCCCTAACCCTACTCACTCCTAAGGTGGGTTCAGAGCCTCTCTGTATCTAGCAGGTCCTTCAAACAAAATCTTCAACAGCCCACAGGGTTCCTGTCATTAATCCTCATTGCTGCTTTCTTTCATCTCTCCAGTAATTCAATTTCTGCCACCTTTGCTTGAAACCATAGATTTTCAAGAAGGAAAGGAATGGGTTTCTTGAAGGGTTTGCTTGTGGAACAAGCTTCATAGTACAGTCAAGCTTTGACAGAGTGACAAGCACAGGTGATTGTCAGGGTTGACCTTAAATGTGACTGTAGTGATGATATGTCCTCACATATTTTTCTAATGTTTTTATAATTTAAGTCATCGGCAAATATTCCATCTCCTAGCAATGTAATTACACTGTTGCAAATGTGGTGCATTTACAGAGTGGCAAATGCATTTATCTTCTCTTATCCACTTACCTGACTTGCTAAAGGTTTTTAATAATGCCCAAAGTAATGGAAGCTGAATAATTCATGTCCAAATTAGATATGCATTAATGGTCCCAGTGCAGTTAACTGGAAAACTAGGATCTGGCTTAGTGCACGCTTAGAGCAATAAAACACTTTGAAGCCTACTGTGACTGTAACTGCTAGGCTGAATAAAGCTGAGTCACTAAAAAGAGATTATTTAGTCTTTCCTGTTTACCCTCTCTGAAGTACACTGCTTGTGGAACCACTGCCATAAAGGAACACTTTAGTTTACATGGCAAAATAAACAGATTTTTGCTATCTTTATTTGCAAAATACAATCATTTAATCATACCTTTTTCAGTGAAGCTGATTTTATACATTCTCTGCAATAGTTTACTTAACATTTTAAAAATCTGATAAATTACCTATATATTAAAATTTATAGGACTGTCTGCACAGCTCAACTAAATTTCTAAGCATTATCTCAAACTTCTAGCACAGTGCCATTTCTGCTGAAATAAGTTAACCACGTTCACATAAGGCTCTCTTTTGAACAAAGACATACGAATTTTTTTTAAACGACAAGCTTAAGGCTGTAGTTGCAGCAGCCAATTTATCTGGGGGTAGCCGTCCTACATATGTACAAAAGTGGGCGAGCACCTTGTGTGCTAAAAGGAAATATTAAAACCTCATGTTCTTATGCGCAACACTAAGATTACTCTATATACAGTATTTCCTGCGTATTCTAAATCCGTGAGCATCTCTGTAACAGCTGAACGCAGAGGTAAGAGAGCAGGAGCGTCTCAGCCGGAGGCCGTGCCGGGCGAGGTGAGGTGGCAGCGGGGACAGGAGGTGGCACTGTTGCCTTTGTGCTCGTTGCTTTGCGGCGGTGTTCCTCGGGAGCAGGCATCGCTGTCGTGACGCACAAAAGCAAGTCCATCATGACAAATTAAAGAAATTAGTACTTCGATTTCTTCGTTTGATTCCACCCGTGTATTTACAAGGTGTAGAGCTGTAAAGGGAATATACAGTCAAGTTTAAAATGTTGTTCAATCTAGTAATCTAACGTTATTCTTTTAATCACAAAACCCTCTCTTTTTTTGTTCCTTAGCATTGTTGGTTTAAACGTGATTTCATATTATGCTTTATATTACGGCTATAAACTCTTGTATAGCAACAAACGTCTCTCTCTCGTGTGTTGTGGCTTTACTGTCAACATGGTGAACCTCTTACTTACCGTATTTCTCTGTAACACTTCTGTATCCTCCAAATAGATTAATTTATCCCTACTTTCTGTCCCTAAGTTTGTGAGTAATTGAGAGGCTGTAAACATGGTAGGTCAAAATAGATACATGACATAGCTGTGTGTTCCATTTTGCATGTATGCAACCATTTTCATCTTAAGGCAGCCCTAATGTTCAATGGAGATCTGTATCTGAATGAAAGAACAGATGGTTTGTGTGAGTGGTGCATGGTCTAAGCAATGACTCTAAGGAGTAAGCAGAACGCAGTCATCTTTGTCGCTGCCCTCACTCTCTCTCCAGTTTTCTTTTTGCTCAACAAACAAGATTCAAGATCCGATTTGACTCATTACATTGATAAATAGATATGTCATTTCATGTATTTATGATTATAGAAGAATATAAGCAAAAATTCAGAATCTTCTGAGTTCCTTAACTTCCAGCAGACAGTCTGGCCATTGCTTCAGGGAAGTAGCCTGGATAAGAATATGAGGGGATAATAATAAAGAGGAAAGAGAAAGAAGACAGAGTAGCCTGCTTTTTTAATTTTTATGTTAGAAATATTATTCTCTATACAGTTAGTGATGCTATAATGTTTCAATCTGAAATAGTTATATGTTATAGAGAACATAGTTAAAATTTTAATATGTAAAACACTAAAGTGAATGTCCATGTAAATTTTAGCACGGTAACAGGACAGCTATAGAATAATGGAATAAAATAGTTTAGAAGGATCCTCTGAGGTCATCTGCTACAACCCCCTGCTCAAAGCAGGGCCAGCTTACATCAGGTTGCTCAAGTTCTTGCACAGTCAGGTTTTGATTATCTGCAAGAACTGAAATTTTACATCTTTTCTGGGCAACTCATTCCAATATTTGACCAACTTCATGTCCTTCTTTGCTACAAGGGCATAGGGCTGACTCATGTTCAGCTTTGTGCACCAGGTCTTCTTTGGCAAAGCTGCTTCCCTGCCAGTCCCCAGCCTGTGCTGGTGCAGGGGTTTGCTCCATGCCAACCAGGGGCAGGACTTGCATTTGCCTGTGCTAAACTTCATGTGGTTCCTCTCAGCCCATTCCTCCAGCCTGCTGAGGTCCCCATGAATGGCAGCCCTGCCTGCTGGTGTATTAACCACCACCTCTAATTTGGCATTGTCCTCAAAGCTTCTGAGGGTGCACTCTGTCCCATTGTCCAGATCATCACTGTTTGCTTTGGGGGATCCTCCAAAAAACACACTGAAAGAGTAATTAGGAAAGGTAAATGGAGGTGTATAGGAAGTAAGAGTTATGGGTGTCCAGGAGGTCTGATGTTTTTCAGAAAAGGATTGTGCTCAAATGGCAGAGAGGTGGCTGGCAGTCAAAGAGAGCAGGAATGCCAATTACTGATCCTAAGGTTCAAGAGACAAACAAATGCTGAAGAATTGTTTCATTGGAATGAAAATAGTCGGTCAATGGTTGGGGAAGGGTGTACGATACAACTGGAAGGTAGGAACTTCAGAGGAGCGCTGTACAAAATGGGGAGAGGAGGCAAGCAGATTCAGTTGTATGTTGTTAGCAAAGGAAGTCGGTTCATATTAAACCACTCTTCCTTTGATTTTTGGAGATGTTTTTGTTCGGTTAATAAACTTAAAATTCTTGTTACTGTCTTAATTCCCATGTAAAGTACTAGAGTTCATCTGGATGACACAACTGCACAAGGGTTAAAAAAAAGAAGTCACTAAAGTCCCAAATTGTTCACGTTTCAATACTATGACTGGGTATCCTGTGACAAAGAGATAAAAAAAGAACATTCCTCTGGAAAAGAATAACCCACTGCATTGGTAAATGCTAAATCTGTGTTCTGTTTCTATTTAAAATGTAGCCAAGCTTTTCAATGAGATGGAATTTCAGTTCACTCACAGCAAATGTGAAGCAATACTCTGCTTGTTTATTCATTCTAGAGTGAGTATTACCCGTGAATTTTCTTCCATTACAGTATGCTTAAATCTGTTGTTCCTCCATTGGACAAAATTCCTGCTGTATTGTGCTTCCCTTAAACTGAAGTGATTTCTAATCATTAGTTTTCCTTCAAAGAGACATGAAGGTTGAAATACAGAAGAGCACTGTCTCATTCTCAACCTTAGATCTGACAGATAGGAAAATGCTGGGCAAGAAAATGAAAGCAATGGTTTTAGCCATGTCAATAATGAGCAAAATTTGTATAAAGAGTTCCTTTTAAATAGGGAAAAATTATTCAAATCAGCTGATGGTTATAAGTGGAAGTACACACAGACTAACAATAAGAAGGGAAGACAGGTTGTGTGTGAAGTCCCTAGTTTTGGACTTTGAGAATATGCTTTTGGCGCTCTCATCAATTTTTTCAGTATCTGAATCTGACTCTTAATCAATTATTTAAATCAGAAATAATGTGCAGACAAACTTGTGAGTGCATAAAGGGAAGTAAAACCACTGGCAAAAATGGTTGTATAAAATAGTTAACAAACTGTTTTAGGACCTTGTCCCGGTTTAGCCACTGTCAGCAACGAAGCATCACACAGCCGCTCGCTCAGTCTCCCCCCGCCACGGTGGGATGGGGGAGAGAATTGGAAGGGCAAAAGTAAGAAAACTCATGGATTGAGATAAGAACAGTTTAATAATTGAAATAAAATAATAACAATAACAATAGTAATAGTAATAAAAATTGTAATGAAAAAGAGAACGAGAGAGAGAGGAACAAAACCCAGGGAAAAAAAACAAGTTATGCAATTGCTCACCACCCACTGACCGACGCCCAGTCGGTCCCCGAGCAGAGATCGCTGGTCTCCAGCCATCTCCTCTCAGTTTATATACTGAGCATGACGTCATATGGTATGGAATAGCCCTTTGGTCAGTTTGGATCAACTATCTTGGCTGTGCCCCCTCCCAGTTCCTTGTGCACCTGGCAGAGCATGGGAAGCTGAAAAAGAAAGTCCTTGACTAGGGTAAGCACTACTTAGCAACAACTAAAACATCAGTGTGTTATCAGCATTCTTCTCCTACTAAATCCAAAACACAGCACTATGCCAGCTACTAGGAAGAAAATTAACTCTATCCCAGCCGAAACCAGGACAGATCTAACATTATTTCTTAATACATCTGGACAAAATTCACTCTCTCTGAGCTCTGGGAAGTCAAACCCCTAAAAATACTTCTTTTTTGGTCTCATTCAACACTTTACATTGAAACTCTTAGGGACCAAGTGAAGCAGCTAACTTCAATTATGATTTTAAGTTTCGATTGACTTGACATTTAAAATAAGAATAGGTATCATGCAAATAAGGCCTGAATGGTTTTCTTTCAAAACTATTGCCATTCACCAATGTGAGGACCAAATTTGACCCTTAATTCACCTTACCGTAAAATGGACAAGACTGTCTGACAAGACATTCTTGTAAGTATTACACTAACATCTCTGTCCTACATATCATCTTAACCCATATTACCTTCCCCAGTTAATTAAATCAGAGGAAAACTGCTTTAATCTTTTTTAAACATCAAATATACATTTATACCATCAAATAAAAAAAATAAAATAATAGGAGACACACAAAATATATCTGCAAACCTTAGTGACTTTTCAATTAGAATTTCTTCAACCAATATAAAATATTGATTGAAGCCATTTTTTAAATAGTCCCAAACCCCAGACTTGAATCTCTGCAAAACTCTTGTGTAAAAGATGAAACAAATTTTTGCCTTGAGTTACTCCTGCACTGACAAAGATTAATTTTGTGAGTTACAAAATGCTGTTTAGGTTGCTAGGCTACTCATGGTGAGATCTTGATTTCTTATCTTAAGGAATTAGAGCATCCTGCTCTAATTGACCCTACCTTGAGCAGAGGTGGGACTGGAGTTCTCTTCCAAACTCTTGTGGTTCTGTGATCTGATTCATTAAAGTCAGATATATTTTCTTACTGTTCCAGGTGCCTCCTTTATACACGTGTTGAGGATTACCACCCTACTTAATGACTTCAGTTGAATGGCATGCTTATCCTCTCCTCAGCCTCTTCAGCTTATAGCCTCACATATTAATGTAAATGACTGTGATATATCCTGCAGCTGCTACAGCTGTCTTCCAGCAATGATCAGAGCTCTTTTTTATTCATCTGTAAATATAAGATCATGAGATTACTGTTGGCCAAGCATGAAACAGATAAAAGTCTCTTCAAGTTCACCTTACCAATGTCTCATCTCTTCCCCTCCCACGTTCAGTACCTGTCCCATAAGAGTTCCTGAGCAACCAATGGTGTACTTCAATGTCATTGTTTATCTCTGGTTGCAGAATCTTTATTTGGCACTGTCTAGACAGTTGAGTAGGTTTTCTGCTAAAAGACATTAAGAATTATGCTGCGTTGTAGCTCAACAGTCACTCCTCAACAGCACTGCCTTGAGACAAATTACATTATAATGTTTTTGCATGGACTATGGGCCTTATTATATATTAAAATCTATGTACTAATTGACACACTCAGACAAAATCAATTTTGGTAAGTCAAAGATGTCTCAATAACACCAGCAAAATGATTAATAAAAAGTATCACATGAAAAAATTTAAAGACTGTAGTAGGTTTATTGTTCATGAGTCAAAGTCTGTCAAAGGGTATTTATCAAATTGCCATAGCTACATAAAGCTCTCTGATTTAACAGCATGGACTCACTTTCCTCACTTTGTATTTATTACATCTTCAACTTGTTCTTATTATATCTTCAAATATTATCTTCAAGTGTGAAATAAATGAAGCACTTTACTGCACCAGACATGCATGTTAATGGACACAGGCCATGAAGAAAAGTGATTTAGTCATTAACAGCTGAAATTATATTAACCATCAGAATCTGATTTCATTTCCTCTGGTTTCCTTTTATTTGTAATAGGCCTGGCTTTTTAAAGGTACTTACTAAAACCACATCTTTATTTTTTGTGACTGCACTTAGTTTACAGACACAAACATACTTTTGCTAAAAAAAAAAAAAGTATGGAAAGAGTAATATTAAATGGAAAAAACACCAACTCTTTTTCTAATCCAGAATGGATACTTTTAGCTTTGCACTTCAGAGTACTTACTTATCAAGCTATATATCTAGAAATGATAGCTGAATATCACAAATGAAAGGATCAACTTATTACCAAATGTCATGATATTTAATTGTACATAGGAGCATAGGTGGTTATTTACAAAACAGCATAAATAACGAGACATTCAAATGTCTGTAAAAGTTGCCTTTTAGTACAAACTTGACTATTGAATTCAAAAGAAATAAAACTTCATATCAAAGTGGGGAAAAACTGTATCAGAGCAAAAGAATGTGAGAATTCAAACCTTTAGTGAATTTTTTAAAATGGTAAAAGAGTATGTCGGTATTAACTTCTTTGAGATGAGAGAAGAAAATTAGCTCTTTACTATTTTTAATGACTTTGATTCCTATCATCTTTGGGCAGTGAGACTTTTAGCCATTAACTATCTATTACCTCCAATTGTGAAATATAAAATAGTATTACTAAAGAAAAAAAAGGAAAGTGTAGAATAGCATTATTACCATCAAACTCATACCCTTTGACAGATGAAATCTTGAGAGAAATGCGAGAATTTACTTTAATGATTTTTTCATCAATTTATAGTCTACCTCTTCAGCAATAACCCAGGGGTTTTTTTCTGGTTAAATGCATTTGCATTATCACCATCAAACCTGAGAAATACTGAAAATTGAACTGTGTGCTTTTATTTTCTGCAAGTCTTACTGGGCCTGGTACTTGGCTCCAACTGAGTACTCAGTAATAACGAGAAGAGACTTTTAAAATATTTTTGGATACTCCGATTACACTGCACTACAAGATAGTTCCCATGTTGAGATGTGGTTCCTATGGCCAGCATGCTGAAAACATGTCTGTCTTTCCTGTTTCCTCATGTGCCTTTCCCGCTTTCACAGAGGTCACAGCATCCTCTGGTCTCCCTGTTTCTGGTCACAGGAATCTTACCTCTCTATCCAAGTAGCTTTTCTGCTCATTACATTAACCCGGATAATCTAACTAGTTAATAGCCTGGAAGACCACTAAGCAAGGGGAAAGAAAGATTTGACTCTGTTGCACCAAAATCTGTGGGGTGGCCCACTTTTTGGGCAGTAGTCTAGAAGTCAAAATATTTAGATATGGAGGGACATGTTTTTTCCTGGTCATGTTTTAAAACCTCTTGGCCACAGTTCTGTGATGAGGGATCATGTCTGCTCACAGGTTAAGGGTGCAGGTTAAGATGATTGTTTCATACTAGTAGATTAATGTGAGCAATAGGCCTCTATTGTCCCAGAAAGACAAAATTGTATTTGTGAAGACCAGCAGCAAAACTCATGCACGGCTTCTGCACATGAACTTCTTCATCCCTCTGTCAGCTCACATGTCCAGGTACCTTTGGAAAAGCAATAGTTTCAATGAGAGTTTGAGTCCTGTATATAAACATATAGCACAGATTATTATATTAGATAATAGAAGAGCGTTTGTATTATGTGGGGCAATTAGCAATCCTAGTGCTTGCTATCCTTCCTGTGTGGGGACCTGAAACCTCTATCCTAGTGGACTTCACCTTAAGACCATGTTATAGAAGACAATTCAAGCCTAAACAATACTTATTTAGACAGTAATTAAGCCGACCATCAACTAACTGGTGATATTGTAGGCTGTTGCCTGGCAACTGCTAGGAGCTGACAAAGTAATTCTTTTTTTAGACTGATATTAATTGCCTCATTTTATTAAGTTAAAAAAAGAGAACCAAACAACATTACCATGAATTTAAAAGTGAAGGAAAGAGAAGATAACCTGAGGAGAGGAGGGGTCAAGAAGTAGGAATAAATAACGTAAAAAGAAAACTGAGTTGGAACAGAACAGTGATTCATGGGAGAGGAGAGGAGAGGAGAGGAGAGGAGAGGAGGGGAGAGGAGAGGAGAGGAGCAACCCTCACAGAAGAACGCCCGTAAGGACATGAACAATGGGATCCAGACACCAAACAACATGAAGAATGGTCATGCTGGGTTAAAAGAACTAATTTAAATTTCTTCTTTTTTGCAAAGGCCTATATGCAAAACAAGGAAAATTCAACGTGGTGAGGTTACCCAGGAGCAACATATTCTTTTGGAGAATGAGCACTCTTGAAGTATGCAAAGTATTTTATTTAAAAGGAATTACTTTTTCCCTCTTTCCCTAAGGAGGGCTCTTTCCAGCTTCAAGTTTTGGAAAAGCATTCAGGTGTCTAAGAGATACTTGCCTTATACATACCCAGGTAATCTGAGAGCAACTGCAGCAGTAGTCAAGAGGCAGCAATCAGTAAAACATTTTTTGCTACTTTTTGTGACCCACTGCTATATCCAGCATGACTCCATGACTGATGGTCTCTGAAAGATCCAATGGCTCCTGTCTCAACTTGCTTTTGCTCCGTTACTTTACACCACTGATTTAAAATAAGCCCAGCAAAAAGAAATTTTTACTTTTATTCTTTGAATAACTGTGTTCTGATGAAATTTTACCTCCAGATCTCACGGCTAAAATTAAATAACTAGATTTTGGTGATCAGCAGAACTCCATTCTTACATAGATTTGATCTCAAAGTGCTTTCAAAAACTGAAGAACATGTTGGTCTTCAGTGTGGGAACACTGCCTTACCAATGATATTGGCAATTCTGTTGGGCTTTTTTTAATCTGGAAAAACTACCTTTTGATAAAATAAAAACATTTTGATTTGATAAAAATTTTCTTAAAGAATTGCCTCAATTTGCACAAGAATTTCATTGGTCCAATATGGAAAACCTAGTCAAAGTGACCTCAAATAACCTCAAAAGATCCCATTAATAACATTATTTGTTTAAACTAACTTTGAATGAATAAAGAGGTGTAAGTTCAGGTACTTGCTGTATCTAGAGAACAAAAACTTGAAACTGGATCTTCAGTAATGAAGGTAAGTGATTTTATCCCGCATTGGGATAACATCCTCTCCATCAATGTGAATTCCAATGTTTTAAAGTGTCGCACTATTTCCCAAATTACTGTCTGCAGCATTTTTCATGCTGCTTATTGGCGAAGGCCAAAGACCACCTTCTGCAGTGAACAGGACAAGTTGTAATTAGCTGAGATGATGAACATGGCTAGACTTGTGCCAGCAAAGAGTGGTTATCTTGCAGCTCAAATGCTTTGTTGTAATTAGTTCACCTGATTACTTGCATTTAAGGAAAGAAAACAAATGCATATTATTGTACAGGCACATTAACTTCAATACAATTAGTGTAATTGAAGTATAGTTATAATGCAGTTACAATTTGTTAAAAATAATTATTGCTAATGTAGCTGAATTATGAAGTGTGTTTAGAAGTTTGACTTGATAGTTTCATTTTCTGTATAACACTAAAGAAATTGCTTGTTCATTGCTTCAGCTGTCACAAATTTTTGTTGTTGTTGTTTCTCTGAAGTTTTATAAACAGCCACTGGGCAAAAATCCCTGGTATTCCAGCTGCTATAAGGATGTCCAGTCAACTGCATGATCAGGATGTCTATTCATATGAAACCAGTGTTTTTGTTATGAGAAAGGGATTTAGATTGACTTTGCCTTCTACTGCATACAGTGTCTTCAGATTTAGTGAGTCTAGGTTATGCTGACTCCTTAACACAACCTTAGGTGATTCCTGACATGATCAGCAAAGGGACAAGGATGTGCCAGTACTGAGCACCACATTTCTCTTAGGTGCGCAGTTCCGGGGGCCAAAGTTGCAGCTGCAGACAATGGTCAGCCTGCCAAGAGAGGGAGGCAGGGGGAGAAGAGGGCATCTCTGCTGGCTACAAAGAAATGCTAGCATACTATCTCTCATTTAACCCTAGAGCTAAGTCAGGGATACAAGAAGGTACTTATGTAAAATTAGATTTCATGCCTAAAATGATCTCTGGGATTTAGATGCTGAACATATCCCTTTCAGTACAGACAACTGGCTTACTCTTTTTTTCCTGCAGTCTTGTAAGAAGAGTTACTGCCACTCACCTTTAAACACACTGTCTTAACTTGATTTGGAATGAGCTCAAATGCTCATTACTAGTGTCCCAGGTGAGCATCCTCAGTGCTGCCAAGAAGGGGAGAATTCCTCTCCCCTCTCCACTGCCCCGCCAGGCAGGGCAAGAGAGCACCAAAGGAGCCTGATCCAACTGCCCGTTGGCAAAGGCACTCTGCTGGGAAGAGAAAGCAGTGAAGCCCCCTGAGAGGCTTATGTAGATTGTTTCCCATGACCTTTTATTGCAAAATGCCTAAACAGTTGTGGGAGCAGGGGCCAGAACTTTATGGATTATATACACCTCCAGTGCAGCTTGCTCTCAGCTCTCTAGAGTGGTCTGACTTTTCTTAGAGGCAGCAAGTATTGGAGCACTCTCTTTAAAGTTTAAATACCAAAGGGAGGACTATGGAATAACCTGCATAAATGAGTGACCTTCCTAAGTTTCCATGAGAAAGGTGCTGGAATGCATCTTGAAAGAGACATGTTTCTATCCTTTTCTAAAGCCCCTGACCTCAATGGTATCCTGTGAAAAAGAGAATTGCAAGAATGCAAGAGAAGTTGTAGTCTGTCAGTTCTACTTATTCCTCTGTACGTGGAATTAAGTTACTAATTGGGGCAGGGAGCAGTAAGAGAAGTCACATGCTCTTTTGCCCTGAAGATCTTGAAATTAAAAATACTTGAAAAGCCACGCAGAACTGAGAACTAATTGGTAGTGGCTGTACACAAGGAAGCATTCATTATTTTCATCTTGTGAAATCTCCTTATCCTTAGTATTTCAAGACTCTTGCTAGTACTTAGATGGAAAAACATCATTAAAAGTAAATAGATTACACTGAGGTGAATTTTTTAACATGAGGCACTCAGTCTCTTGCCAGAACTTAATGATATTTATGACATGAGAATGTCTACCAGCTGAAAAAAACAACTTAATTATTTTTCATCTGTAACTATGCTATAATAAAGTAGTTCTTGGAGTAGCTACATGGGTGATATTCACAGGCACCACACACACAGCCTAAGTGACTATGCATAGTCAAATGGGTAGGTATTTGTGAGAGACCTGAGTTCATTTTGCTGTGGAAAAGCAGCTAGTCCACTAACAGCCTTTCTCTGTCAGTTATTCCCAGCTGTATACATTAAGTGGATCTCTCATACCTATTTGGATGGGTTTTGACTAGCAAAGCTGTATGAGCAAAAGCCCACAGGTCTTTAATGAGACTCTTCCACTCCGCTCCATAGGATAGCAACTGCTGTTTGTGAAGAGCGCTTTGTGTGTAGCTGTTTGGACTGAATGTGGTCCTCCTAGAAGTCCCCAGATCTTCCCACAGACTCACATGGATCCAGCCTGGAGCAAGGCACTTCCAGCGTTCTGAGCTGAGGTGGACACCATCTGCCTTACTGGTTTCAGTGAGGCAGTAACAAGCCTTTGCTGCTCAAACAGGAAAGACCCTAAGGAAAGGGCATTATCAAGCTGATCAACGGGGAAGCATGAATGAGAAACGTGGGCTTTGTCAGACTCTGCGTAAAGCATATTCTTCTGTATGATGAAGGAAACTCAGTATATGGAAAAATATTATTATTTAATGAACTCCCATTGTCATTCTCATTTGAAGTTGCTAATGAGGCTGAAGTCAATATCCTTCATCTGTTCAGTAAAGTGAATTCTTCATCTTGACAGTCTAAGATTGCCAGTGGGTAGATGCAGATTTGTGAGAAGAACTAAATGGTGTTTACTGTGGTGACTGATTATCTCCTGAAGAATCATGTGTTTTTCTCCAACAGTAGAGGATATAATTTAATTAGACTGTTATTTTAAATGTTCTGATTTTTTTAATACATTAACTTATGGCCTGTGGCTGATAGAAAAGAAATTAACACTGACTCCTTTGAGTGTGGAATGAATTGCAGTTTGCAAGGGGAGAAAATTAATTATAAATGCCTGCTATTTAAGTTTTCCAGATTCAGATGATAAATGAAGCAATTATTACATGTCAAGTATATAAACAGTAATTCGTCAACATTTCAGCTTATTAATTCTAACATTTGCCATTCCATGTAACATATTTATCACATTTTATTGCTTGTTGATGAAAAATCTAGCATAGTTCTCTCAATTATCTTTACACAGCAGCATAATGAAGCAACAAAGTAGGGATGTATATCACAGTCCTGAACGCCATGAAAGAGTTCTTGTTTGTCTTGACTTCAGCTCAGAATAAACACTGAGACCTCAACCTAGCCCAGCTACAGGCGTCCATCCTCACTTCAACTTCCGAACCTTGCTTTCAAGGTGTTGTGGCACTGTGCTCCTGATTGCATTTCAGAGCCCATTCCTGCCGACTGCTGCGTGCCCAAGCCCCGCTGACTTGTCCTGCCTGGATGCTCTTTCCTGCTCTTTCTTATCACATCTCCGTGGCTTTCCTCATGCTCTCTCTGTACCTGGAATTACCTAAGAGCTGGACACTGGGAACCTTCAATCATTTTCAGGTTTCTCTCTGAAATCCTGGTGTTCCACTGCACTCCTCACAAACTCCGCATTGGCATGTGCGATCCATTTGCTTTCACCCTCTCATTCTTGGACATAGCTGTCTAATCCAGGATACTCCAAACTTTACCTTATGGACTGAAAAGAGAGGCTCAAGCTCCCTCTACTAAGACAGCCAGCTACATTTGTTAATGATCTATTTATGGAGCTGTTGTAAAATCTTCCTGTTCTGCATTACTGCTGCAGTTCGGAGGCTCTTCTGATACAGGGCGTCAAAATGTGGGATCATGGCCATGCAATCGGACAGATCAGAGGTAGGACAGTATGAGTTTCACAACAGCTTTGTGCTGCTGTATGACATGATTAATCGCTTTATATCCCTGGGTGAAATCCTGGCCCAAGTTACATCAATGGAAAACGGCGATGACTTTAATCCCTGACATTCTGTTATTCCTTAACAAGGTTAGCCAAACCAGGTTTTTGATAAATCAAGTGTGAGAAAAAGAAAGCTCATATGAATCTCTCAAGGTCGACATCATGTTTTGGGGTAAGGGCAGGGCTGTAACTGAAGGTTAAGAGGCTGCATGAAGCTCAGTGGTCATTCAGGGATTATAGTACATCAGTTACTGAAACCACCTGTACAGGGGATAGTGAGGCCAGGTTTCTGGCAGGTGTGATGGGAAGAAGAATTTGGATTAAGTTACTTAAAGCTAAAAATTAAAACCTAGAATCACAAAAAATTCTGTTTATCTGTGCTCAACAGAATGAAAAAATATTTTACAGACTACATGTTTATTTACACATTGTACATGTTGCAGAAGAAAGCTATCACTAAGCTGATTCATCTTCTTATCAACTTGTGATCCACTATGACACCTAGAGCCTTCTGTGCACAACTGTTCCATAGCCAGCTATTTCTTAGTCTCTCAGTGCAGATGGTTATTGCTGCCTAAATGTGTAATTTTATGTTTTTTAAATAACATCTTTTTTTTTCATTTTTCCATTTGTCAAGGTTATTCTGAACATTAATTCCATCTCCTGAGCTGTTGAAAGTTCCTTCCATTTTGATGCTGTGTGTAAATTTAGAGTGTACACTGTCATCATCTAGTTAATTGATAAAAACCATCAGTTCCAAGATAATCTGTTTTAATTAACCTGCTAGTGTGAAGTAAGAAAAAAAATATTTGAGGAAAAACACATGATTAAAGATTAGGGATAAACTACTAAGGTACTTTAGTGGGGTTTCTTGGATGCTGACGAACAAGATACAAACACACTCAGAAAAGTGTGCTTCTACCTATCGTCCAGAAGACAAAACCAGAATAATTTACATGAAGGAAACTTTACAATTCCTTTACAGTAGTTACCTTGGAATAAAAAAAACATATAATTTTCATATGATTTCATGCTTTAGAATTTTACAGAATCTGCAGCAAAAAAGTAATAAACACATGCCACTTCTAGAATTTAAAGACTTAGGAAAAGGAATATTAAAAACACAATTTACAAACCAGTCATTTCAGAGAAGACATGTATGCTGGCGGTTACTCAAATGGAGGAATTGGCTATGATATACTCATTTTAGGCTTACCTGTAGTTGTATGTCTTTGCTAATAAACTCTATGTCTTCTAGTCTTAAGGCTGCATCAGCCCCTAAGACCACTTAGTCACAAACACATGGTACATGTGTATTATGTGATAAAGTAGAAACCTGCATAGAAACATACCTTTCTGATGAGCACCTATGCACCAACAAACTTGATCTTACTCCCCTGTTGACAAGACTGAGGCTGAAGCAGATTGTAGATGACCAGGATGATGAATGCAGCCAGTCCACATGTTGTTGTGTCCTGGAGTCCCACAGAACTTCATTCTTCTGGGCCATCCACCCCCATAGCCGCATCCATAGCATCTCCTTCTGAGCTTATCAAGGCCCATCTTAAAGCCAGCTGAAGTCTTGCCCTTCCTTGAAGTGGTTCCCTAATACCTTTTATCTTTTTTGTCTGTTTCGGCATATAACACATTATAAGCTATGGCACATCAAGTAACAGATATCTCTCTGAAGCATTCAGGAGCTGAGCCACTTGATTTATTTGTATGTGATATCTTTATATTTATTATGAAACAGTTTGTTTAGAGGAGCTGGTACAATGTTGTCAGCATAAGAAAAGTTGGCACCAGCATCTAATTATAAAAGCAATTTTTATAACTATAAAAGCAATTTTTGCAACTATAAAAGCAATTTTTGCATTAGTTGTCATAAACATCAGTCTCAGTTGCCCTGATAAGTTAAGCAGGCATATAAAGAAATAGTTTTAAAAAGAAACTTAGAGAGAAACACCCAACTTTGTAAGATTAGCATTTAATTTTAATTTTCAATAGTTTAAAAAAACCTTCTAGTTTACCCATACAAGACATTAATAATATTATAATTGAGCACAGATGGAACAAATGACAGGCTGATAGTGTTTGTTCAGAAAGCTGCACAGGACAGTAATAAAGCCATAGCGGAGGATGTTAGAACATCTGACAGCACCCACCCCAAAATAAGTTATGAGCTCATGAATCTGACTTGTTATTTGACAATCTCAAGTTTGTTCCGTACTTCCACCCATGTCTCAGGGTCGAACAAATGTTACCTCTTTAACGATGGTTTCTTCCCTCCTCTTGCTGCAGCTCAGAGAACCATTTGCAGATGTTCAAGGTTGCTTTCCTGTGAGAGAGAGGCAAGTTATTAAATTTCTCTTAAGAAAACAGACTTTTCTCTACATACGCCTAATATACATATCAGGCTGTGCTGCCTGTATGCTGTCACAGAATTAAAAAAAAGTAATAGAAGGTATGTTTGCATATGAAGTGTAGTCGTGATATTTGCCATGTGACTAGGAATAAGAAATAAAAGTATCGTGTTTCTCTCTCACACTCTTCTGCACTCCTAAGAACACCACACACAGGTATTTCTGAGATAATCACCTCATTCTGAAGAATCAGAATTTGTTTTAATTTCTTCTTCTCTATAATGGTACTTACTTTCACTTTCTAACATTTTTAATGAGAATTGAAACAGATGCTTACTTTCATCTGAAGAGAATCTGAAGCAGTGTCTCGGAGATGTACATGTCCCTACTTAACTTAGCAATGTTTGAGGATGATCTAGATATTCTCTATTGACTTTCTTATGAAGCATGCTAGAAAAGGAGAGGATCATGTACTAGGGCACTACCCTCCTTTGATACCACCCATGGGTAGCAAGGGACAAAATAAGGTCTTAATGGGTATGTCTTTAGAAAAAGCTAGACAAAAATTTCACAAGAAAATGCAAACCAAGGGCTCCAACTCGGCTTGTGGCTAAATCATATTTGGACAGCTGAAGACACTGGATTAATAAAGCTATCCTGAGGTGGAGCCGTTCCTGAATTTCCTCACTTTTAAGTGCAGCTTACACTGGACTCGGCTTACATTGCTGAATGTGCCAGCAATTCAAAGCTGCTATACAGCAGAGCAGCTATCTCTGTCCCACCCATCCAAATGGCAAAATGAGCAGCAAAGGCCCAGAGCAGGGTTGGCCCCTGACTTTTGCAGCTGGTTTCATGAGACAGCAAGTGCCCAAGAGCAAACCTGCACTGCCAGGGCACGTCCCTTGTAGACGAAGGAGCACAGCGGGGATGCTACCAAAGCAGTGGTGGTGCAGAGCTAACGCCAGCCTGTACAACAGCACCCCACAGCACTACGCACAGCTTTGTAAACCCAGTTCTAGGCTGTGACTGATTACTGTAGACACAGCACTATAGTGATGCAACTATATTGCTTTCTGAAGCCCAGTGAGGCCTCTACTTGATGCTGCTTTGTTTGGTCAGTGTATCTGAGTATGTCTGTCCATTCAGAGGGATCTCTGTACGCTCTACTCAGCTGGAGGCTACAGACACCTCCTAGGAGATGTGATAGGAATATTCTAATGAGTGTATTCTATTAAAAGAATCCTTGCAGTAAATAAACCAGATTTTTTTTGCAATGGATACACTGACATTTACAGAGATAATTATATTGTACAGAAATGATACCTTTAGCTACAGTAAAGGGTCTTGGAATACTCTCCAGGCAGCCTCAGTAGAACTGTTCATAGAAAAAGATAATCAAAACTTAATAGTAAAAATCTAAGACTGATACTTATCCAAACTGTTCTCATTTGGAGCTGGACAAGAAAAGGAAAGAAAATATCTCAGGATCTGAAGGGTATTGAAGGGAGACCACTTCAGATATTTCTGAGCATAAATCAACTCAATAACTAAATTAAGATGTACATGGTGTGCAACTTCAGCTCTCTCAAAATGCAAAGCCTGCTTTTTTTTGTAGGCCTTCCAGCAAAAACAGTCCCAAAATAAAAATACATAAATCCATTCCAGTCTGGGCTGCCTGCAGGGAAGTGAGAGAAATAAAACATCCCAACAAGATGTATTTATGACATCTGGAGCGGGCCCAGTACAATGAGCTTCTGACCAAAGGCTGAATCACCATTTGCTAAGCTACCCCCAGTGACAGCTAGCAGAGATGGAACATAGCAAACCATTTACCTCATAATTGAACAACAGAAATGGTCTAGACCTTTTTTAACAAAATTATCTTTTAAAATATTTCAGTATGAGCTAAAAAATTTGACTAATAAAACCCCTTAATTAAGGCTGGGAGCACTTGCATTAAGTCACAGAAGAATGTAGCTGGTATCCTCTCTGTTTACCGTTATCACCATAGAAATAAAGCAGGTAGCGCTACAGTTTCAAAAGTTATTAGACACCAAGAATTTGCTTGCCAAGACAGAACAACATGATTTATTGCTGTGTTTGGTTGGAGTTTTTTTTATTATTTTCTTTGGTGGGGGCAAGGCAAGGATAGCACTCTGCTGAACGTCAAAACAGTTTGACGATTTTTTTACCAACCTTAAAAACAAAGTCACGATTTCTTTCAGTGTTGACAAAATTGAAGATATTATGGAAAAGGTAAATATTCCATGCAAATACAGGTTGAGTGAATTTGACTTATGGAATTGCTTGCACATCATCAAAAGCAATCTCATGAATATTAATCCTGTCTCTAGGTTAAAGAAGGAGCAGAAATGCTGTAAATTAGATTTATCAATATTAAATATAGAAGTGATTTGAATTCTAAACATGTCTTAATCTTGACACTGTCTGATATAGAAGCCACATACCTGTCTCTTTAGACAAAGAGAAAAAATGTGCCTTTTTTAAATATGCTTCCTCCAAAGTCCTTTACACCATCTGGACCGAAAAAAATTCCCCAAAAGATTTTGCTGTTGCACTTAAGTTGATAGAAGGAAGCATAAAGCATAAGAATACTTGGCTTTCCATTGAGCCATTACACAGGTAACATATTTGATATAAATTGTTTCCTTTAATTTGCAGGTGCTTGCTGAGCATTTGGATTTGCTAAAACCTTGTTCTTCAGTGCATCTCTCTTTTTTTCATGCCTAGTTTTAAAAGTTCTTATTCTGTCAGAATCTCCACAACCAAAACATTCAAAGTAATAATTTTGTTTAAGCACAGAAGCTGGTTTGAATAAATAGTCTATCAGCCTCTCATTTAGAGAGAATATCTGTAGAGAGGAGGAGAGTAAACACAGAATGGAAGTTTGCAGAGAATCAAGAAACATTTAGGAAAGTATTGAAGATGAGAATGTGTAAAATTGTTATCATGCGTCTATGTTGGTGTATTTATTCATAGTTCTTGGAAACGTGAAAATGTGAGTGCAATACTGTCTCCACTGAAGTCACAGGAGCAGGAATTTGTTTTCTGACATGGTTCCAGATGGATATACAGAGATATATCATATCGCTAAGAAATGGGTTGTCTGAAAACTACAGAGAATATTCTATAGGAGCCTTGGTTTGCAGTATACCCGGGGAAAACACCATACCACCTATTGCAACCTAGTCACATGAAAGCTGAGTTACATATAGTAATTACACATATAACTAACGTTCTTTTTAAGGGATGCAGTATCCTCATTAATGTGTAATTAACCAGCTCTATGAAAGAAAGGCGAAAACCAAGCTGTGCTATATCTTAGACTCAGTTCTTTGAAAAGTTGTTTTCAGAGAAGCCAACACCAGCATTCTGGCAGCTGTGGATACCAATCCATGGTGCTCAAGTCCTCCTTATTTGGCTTTTTCAGGTATATGTCCAGTTTCTTATCTCCTCAGCACTTATTATTTCGTGGCAACATGCAATAAAGTCCTGAAGCTACTCTGAAATTCCTACTTCCCAAGAGTTAAATTGATGGGTAAGGATCTTCCCAGAGCTCCAGAGCCCAACCTGCCTGGCCTGCACCCTCCAGGTAAAACCTCTCTGCATTAGTAGGCAGCCAGTGCTGCAGCCACTGCAGCAGACTGTGCCAGTAGTGGCCAGGAGCTCTGGGGGGGACTGGTGGGATGTGCCCAACCCTGGAAAGCTGTACCATGGCACCTGGGTGCCTTGAAAGTCCTGGTGGGGGATCAGTGTGCTCCTCAGAGCAGAGGAACCGCTCAGTTGCATCATTTCTGAGTGTCCCTGTTTTGTTTTTGCTTTAGTTGGCTGGAGTGTGGAGGGGGGCAATGCCAAGTGGAGAGGCTCCAGCCGCCAGCCCAGGAGAGGTCTCTCTGCAGCTGGAAGTGGCAGGGCCCCTTGCACACCGGCCCCATGGGTCTCTCTTAAGCACTGGACATGGTGCCAAAGTGGTGTTTCCCAGAAACGTGCAATGTGTACAGGGTTTTACAGCTGCATGCTAAAGCTAAGACATGTAGCTGGGAAAACAGAAGGTGAGTTCGCAAGACCTTCTGGTACATGTTTGGAAGATTACAGACCAGCCAGTCTGAGTCAACATTGCCTGTTAAACCAGGACTGCTGTTCTTTCCTCCTCAGGTCAGTCCAAACATAAGGAAGAATGCGAGTCCACCCATGAGGAAAAATTTTCAGGGATGTATATCTCAGGCACGAAACAGAGCTCAAGTGTATTATAATACACATCAGGTCAAGGAGCACTTCAAAGGCTGTTGTAGCTCTCATGTAGGGCCTTGTTCCCCGCAGCTCCAGATCAACAGACCTTTGTACTCATGGTGCCTGATCTCCATTGCCGAGATAGGATTTGGTGAAAAAGAGAAAACTGTTTTTCTCAGTATTTGCATTTGCCTTTCACGTTTTTTCTGTTTGTAGTGTTGCAATATATTGTCTCATCTAGACAGTAGCAGTTTAGCTGGCTCCAAAGAACTAGTTGTGGCTACATACAGTCTTTTTTACAAGAAATTTTCACTGCAAAATAATCAATTATTAAAGCAAAGTCTCTCTCATATTGAATTTTTTAGCCCATTTTATGCAGCCAGAGTTCAAGGTGTGCAGTTTCTGATAATCAAACACTAAATAAAAAATTCTGTTTCGTAAAGTATAGTGCCAAAACTGACACAATCACATGAGAAAATACGGAACAGGTCATATTTCTGTCTTTGGTGCTGCATACAGTCTAATGATGAGCTACTGAAATTAGAGACACAGTTGTTAAAGGCAGGCATAATCCTCTTCAGTTAGGGCTGTGCATGGCATTGATTTTGCTTTCACACAAACTGAAGCTCAAACCATCCATTTTCTTCTCCATATTCTTCCCACGCTAGATGGCACTGTGATGTACATTATTAGAAACAAAAGCAGCTTTTGATGTAATGTAAAAACAATCCAAATTTCTGAAGAAAACATAAAATGACAGTGGCAAAAATGTTTGAAAATGTTCTGGAGTTCTCAGAGGTGCCTTGTAAAAAGTATGTCTCATTTCCAGTCCATGAATTTTGTATCCTCTCTACCTCAATGTAATTTTGAGATGACCGTGTTAGGGAGGAAGGGCTGCTTTCTGGAAACAATGCAGAATTTTATTTCCACAGCTGTCAGTTTGCTAAAAATTGAGAATGTGAACATCCTTGCAGGTATTCTGCAGGAAAACTTAATTACACAGCTTGAACTTCTGATAATTTTTGCAGCTTCTTGAAAGAAGTAAAGTTTATATCTAGGATTTTTTTTTCCCCACCCAGCTCTAGCACTATATTATTTCAGGTCAGGAAAATGAACTTTGAAACACTTGCATATATCAAAAATACTGTTTGAGTTTGTGTTTGTTATGACCCTAGTTAATCTTACACAACTTAGAGAGCTGTTTTTTGAAATAGCTGTTCTCCCATCCACTCTGTAAAAAAAAGATTGCACAGCAGGGGATGTTAGCTGGTACACAACTTTTTCAATGTTATTGCAATGACAGCTTTGGGTTGGTGGTTGACATTAAAATGAAAGAAAAATATTTTCCAGCACAGCTAGTTCAAGAGTCAAGGCCATGACAAAGTTGTTTAACAGTACAGTTGTTACAAAAAAGAATTGACTTTTAGAGACTTTTAAAAAGAAGCCTGAAGCAACATAGAGGCACAATGTCATATCAGATAGTAGCACCACTTTTTTAACTGGAAAATAAACCTATTCGAAGATGTCAACTCAACAATTGTTTTGCATTAACTAAAGGCAATGATATCGGTATCTCCAGAGTCTGCGAGACTGGTTTCCTTTATGTTGCTATGATACCATATTATTATTTGATATGATACGCTTTATCATCAACCAACATAGGAATAATGGTCAAGAGTAAAAATGAATAATTCAAATCAAGAAAAAGCTCCCTTTCTAAAAAACACTGTTTATCACACAGTTTCCCTCTGAAAAGTGACCCTGTGAAACCGATATCTGTAGGTTTCATGTTTACTGTCTTTCAATAGCTCCAGTATCAAATATGGTTACTTTCCAAGCTGTTTGCTTTTTCTAACTGCTATTTCTGCAAACTCATCTATGGTCCAGACTGATTTCCTGTCTCTCTGAGGTAAGAGAACACAAGATACTAAAGATTATTGTCACAAGGGGACCAGTACAGCCCATTGTCAAGCTGGTGAGGTTAAGTAGGTTCACAGGAGGCAGCTAACTAAATTATTCTCATAGGAATGGATAAAGCACAATAAGCTCTACTTTCTTATTGAAAGTAAAAATAGGGGCAGCTGACATTTTTCACTAATATTTGCAGAATCAAGCTCAACATCCTTCGTTTGGTGTATCTTTGGCTGGGTGACATTCCATCACTGCAGGTCAGGGGGTCTACAAAATTCAGCAAGGAGTCCAGGGGTCCTGAGTGCACCCGGCTCCAAGGAGAGGCAGGGCAGGATGCAGGGCAGCCTGATCAGCTACAGTCATGCTCTTCCATGGAGCCAGGGCCACAGCAGCCCTGGCTGTAACCCACAGACCCTTGGGATACATTCAGCTGTTTAACGAAGTTTATCTACATCTAAAGAAATTCAGTTGCACTGCTGTAGGTCCTGGGACACATGTGGTCACTGAAGTACATTTGTTGATGTTTCAACATGGAGCTTCTAACAAATTTGTAGTTCATGGGAAATTTTGAACAGTTTTGCTTGATGATTTAGAACGGAATAAAATTTTGAAATGTAATTTGTCATAAATTAGAAATCCTTCTTCTCTGCAGTGAAGACGTCTTTTGCTATTAATACAAGAAAGCATGGATTAATATGCCAGCAAATCGTCAGGGTTAGAAGGGTCACTTTTAAAATTAATTGACCCAGTAAAAGTGAACTCAAGTTCACGTTGTTTAAGACAAAAGCACAAAAATATCTAAAGGATAGAAGAAAAAAATAACTCTCTGCTCTGCATTTAAATAGTCTTTCTTATTCCATGTTTTGTGTCCTTAGCTTCTCCCACTCTGGTAATACCTCTTTAACCATTTACCACCTTGGGAATAGGCAGTGTGTTGTTGGCAGATGGTACTCTGTGAAATAAATACACTGGCGTAGTCCTCTTGAAACACCACACTACGTATGATGGCACAAAACAACAAGTCTTAGCAAAACAGAGCAACAACTGATATTCCTTTATATTCTGCACATATGTACTCCCTATGTCAAATATGCAAGAAGTGAATGGCTATTTTGTTAACCAGCCCATTCATACCATATTCTTCTTTGTTAGTTCAAAAGTGTCCAGTGCAAAAATTTAAATGTATATATGCCATAATATTTAGATATTAATGTGTTATAAATTATGCATTTTTATGTACTTAATTCACCTATGGGCATGCTTTGCGTGCTAATGGAAATTAAAGAGGACTGGTGTCCGTTTATGACATGCAAATTCATGTCTCACCTGACTCATCAGAGCCTTATCATTTGTTAGAAACAGTCAGACCAAAATACCACAAATAACTATGTGGTTGCCTTTTCCTGAAAAGAGGGAGACTGTCTCTGTGGCACCATGCAGTATCATAAGGGGATAAATGAATTTGTGATAAATAAACTACTTTGGTTACCAAAATCAGTACAATCCCTAATGGAAACATCAGCCCAGGCTGATCAGTTGTATCTGATTTGTATTAGCATACAAAGTATGCCCATAGGTGAATTTAAGAAAAATTCAGTCTTGCAGTGTAAGCTATCTTTACCCAGAGACTGCCTTTACCCAGAGCACAGACGGCTCACTTCAACATCTAAATAAAATTTCCACTTCTGTGTGGCAGGACAATAAGGATTAATGCAGCATGTTTGATACCTGCTAATTTAGAAAACAAGAGGAACTCTATCCATGTAAATAGTCTTTCACAAACAGTATGGGTATTCCTTTCCTTGAGAACAAGGGATTTAACGCTGCATCTGCTGTATATTTTTAAAAATACCCAAGGTGTGTAAAATGCCCTGGATCCATAGTATCAAAGACATATAGCTAAGAGGGCCCTGAAAGAGTTGCATGGATTTGCTGCCATTGAGTAGTTGGCCATTCCCAAGAGTTCAATGAACCTGCTTAGGCATATGATTCACTTGTTGCCAACCTTGACATTACTTTGCATTTCCTTTAGATGTCTGTAAAACCCCAGCTACCACCACAAGTGTGCATTTCTACAGGTTCCAGCAGGCCTTCACGTAATTGTTTGTCTAATGTAGACCTGAATATGGTAGGGCTGCACCTGAGGCATGTTTGGTGTGATTTGTTTTACGAGCAAATGAAGCTGGGGACGACTGCTTGTACCTAAAGAGTCACTCACCACAGTAACATATGATTTAGCTAGTGCATGAACTAATTTTAGTTTCAAAGCTGCAACCTGCACTAGTGAAATTTGAATTCACAGCTTTCAAAATATGCTCAAATACACTCTATCAACCTTAGCTGCCATTCCCAGTGACAAGTATGACAAGCAAGCAGAATCTCTTGATGGGCAAATTTGAACTTAGCATTTTAACTGCAAAACCCAAGAACAAGAGTTCATATGAGTAGCCATGCCATGTGTGTTACTAGTACTCTGTTCCTTGGATTAAAAAGAAATAAAACACAATTAATAAACTCTGATCTAATTTGCTAATTTCTCCATCTAAGATTGGAACTTACAAAGGACCAGTCAGATTTTAGTGGCTGGCCAGCAGATCCTGTTAGCTACAACAGAGCAACACTTCATAACATTTGTATAATTGTCATTACAATATTTGTAATTTTGTTTTGTATGGTGATATTTCATACCTTCAGAATTCCTTAATAAAAATCTCAACTGTTTCAAAAGCAGGCTAGATATAGCATAGCCATATTACAGATAAATACAGACTTTAGCTGCAGCTACATATGGGGAGAACGTTATTGCTGTGCTAATGCAGAACTAAGAGAATGAAGACCAGGAGGAAAACATACTTTTAACACCTACAGACCATGAAGTGCGAGTGTTGTGTGCATACGAGCATAAATTATGTGCACAGACCATTTGCAGTTCTGTGAGAGTAATGCAAGCCTTTAGCTAGTGCAACAGAAATAAGCTGAAAGCCACATTCAGCATCCTGACCGCCTCTCTCATGGATGAGTCCCAGACAGTAAGGTTGGCAGCAACCTACATATCAACTGAGTCAACAAGAATTTTGTAGCAGAAGAACACCTTCCTGTTCACTAACCTCTGAAATAATTAAATTATGCAGTGCAACTCCAAAATTATTTTTGCCTTCTTGATAGGTATTGAAGCATTAATACTTCCCCCTTAACCATTTCTTCCAAGCTGAATTTGTATTATAATGTCAGACAAAATCCTGGACTTCCCTGGCTTCCAGCCTTGAGTGCTGGATTTAAAAAAAAAAAACAAAGATTGGTGCAGAATATTGCCTGCATTTCTGTGTGTGTCTGTTTATAAATTTATCTAATTCTTCTTATTTTTTGTTGTTATTAAGCAGTTGGCGAGTGGCTGACTATGCACCAGCATAACCCTTGAGAACTACCACTTCTCATAAATAAGTTCAGTTTTGCCCGCCATCAATTCTGCCCACCATTGGCTATTTACCAAGTATTAGTATTTGTGGTACCATCAGTGGACTTCTCATACAGCAGTAATCAGCGCTCTAGTAGCTACTGTGCCACTTCTGCCAAGCTCCTGTTAGCCTGAGAGATGAAGCAGGGCACTAACTGCTGCTTTACAGGATACAGGCTTGCAAAAACATGAGAAGAGAGTAATTGTCCTTGCCTCCCCACAACCCTCCATTTTACTTTCTCTTCCAATCTTTTTTTGGGTCATTTCTATAGCAAGGAATTGCTTTAGCGCCTTTTGTGTTATGTGCTCTCTGGTCTTGACTTTGCCGGTAGATATCTCACACTCCTGCCTACCGTAACTATGACTGCTATATTCCTGCTTTTTTCCAAACGTCTCCCCAGTTTTTTGTGCTTGGTTTGGTTCTTTCAGAACACGAGCAGACTGAAGCAAAACCTTTTCATGCACTTTCAGAAAGATAAATGCAGGCAGTGTTAGTTCATAAGCTGTTGCTCAGAAGAATTTGAGACTCATTAAATTTGGTTTATTAATATTTATTTATTATCATACTACCTTGAGACCAAACAGTACTGGGTCTTCTTTATGCTGCATCCCATGCACCCCCAAAAAGACCATCCTGCCCCCAAAAGTCAACAACTATATTGAGACAAGCTGCAGAAAAAACATATGGCACACAAGGGAAATGGCTAGTGGAAGGGTGGCAAATGCCATGTCCATTCTACAGTTTTACTTTGAGGTGCATTTAACTAGAGGGAAAGAGAAGGGAAGAAAGAGGAAACAAGCCTGAAGACTTTGTAAAGTGAGGAGTGAGGGATAAAAGAAATTTAGAACGTGCAATTGGCAATTTCTTTTTTTAAAAAAGCAAGGACTGAAGGGCAAAGACATTACCTTTACTCTGGCTTAAAATACTTCTGAAGGTACTGCACCTGCTTCAGCTAATGTATTTTCACCCATCACCACCACTGTAAGATCTAAATGGCTGACCATGGGTCAAGCACCATTTGTTCTCCACCTCCCAACTCTGGACCTGCAGGTTAAGGGGAAGCACAGTGTAAAACAGCCATGGATTGGCCCCATTTTATCC
This sequence comes from Balaeniceps rex, assembly GCA_013401315.1. Lineage (NCBI taxonomy): Eukaryota > Metazoa > Chordata > Aves > Pelecaniformes > Balaenicipitidae > Balaeniceps > Balaeniceps rex. Next base: position 32,744 of record VYZW01045641.1, read on the forward strand.
CCTTCTTCCCCTCCTCTCCTTAAGGTTGCCACCATTTTGTCTGCAGCTGCTTTATGCCCTTTCTTATCCACTTCACTTACTCCTTTAAATCTCTATTTTCCGAGGCTCTTCCAGTTTAGTACTGACATATCTCAGAGCCCAGATTTACTTCCAGACCCTTCAAGATGCATTTGTTGATCTTATGATATGAACAACAAGAAAAAATAACCCAAAACTTTCAGCCAGAGGAAGACAGAGCTGTCAGTTTCTCTTCTGTGTATAAGTGATATTCCTCATCCTGCTAGACAACATCCATGCATTAAAGGTTAACCTATGGACAAGGCTCAGGTGCAGCAGTGTTATCAGTCTGTAAGCATATATCTGGTACGTCTGTTTTATTACTTGCTTGACGTTCTGCCCTTTTGGGGGGCTTCTGGGAGTATCAGGTACCAGCATCACTGGAACCACACTCCCATTTACACCAGGTGTCTGGCTTCTAGATGTCAGGATAATTTTGGATTGTTAGCTCCTCCACTTGTTTCAGAAAGCGCCAGAGGGATCTGGCAGCAGCAGTGTTTGTCCTGGCTGTATGATGTCTCCCTAGTGAATGCAAAGACAGAAAAGGAAAACAACACCTCTTTCAGGAGAAAATTTTTTTACTTGAAAAACCCAACCATACGAGCAGGGTTCGCAACAGGGATGTCACAAGCCATATTATTAGTAGAAAACAGGATTACTGAACTGTCAAACTACAATTTTAAGTTAAACCTTACCCTAACCTTGTCAAGGTCCCCGAAGTGTGATGTTATTTTCATCTCTATAGGAGATCCCATATTTCTAACGGTTTTCCCTGTTTGTTTTGGATACCAACTGCAACATTGTCAGCCCTGGAAGTAATACACAGCATCTAAGCAGCTGGGGAGAGCTGAAGCTGTTGTTATTGTCTTGCTAAACAGATACTGGTAGAAATTAGAAGTGCTTCTCAGGAAAAATGGTGTAGAAAAATTTAGCTCTGATATTGCCTTGCTGTCAGAGAACAGAGCATGTACCAGAGAATTCATTGCTTGATCCACACTGTTAAATATTCACTGCTGAAAAGAGGCATAAATAATGTAAAAATTGACTCTCCTATGGGAACATTCCTTGACTCATTGAAGTATCTATCATGCCTGACTTCCCTTCCTTCCTTTTTGTGCAAGAGCTTTGAATTAGATGTCCACTGTTGAAAATATTTCTACAAGTTCCTTGTGAAATCAGTTGCTGTTTGTGGAGGGACATGCTTTCCAAGTCTCATATGCAAAGTACAGTCAGAGACCTTGTGCAGTACTGCACTGAACAATCACAGTAAATCCACTAATTTATTGAGTTAATCCTTAAAATCCTTAAAACTTAAAATGTAAATATACCTACTGAACCAGAAACCCTATGTCATTTGTGCTCATCACATACAGATGCTTTTAAACTAAGGAGAGTGCACAAGTGTCCTGGTTTTGGCTGAGGTAGAGTTAATTTTCTTCCTAGTAGCTGGTGTAGTGCTGTGTTTTGGATTTAGGATGAGAATAATGCTGATAACACACTGATGTTTTAGTTGTTGCTAAGTAGTGCTTACCCTAGTCAAGGACTTTTCAGCTTCCCATGCTCTGCCAGGTGCACAAGAAGCTGGGAGGGGACACAGCCAAGATAGTTGATCCAAACTGACCAAAGGGCTATTCCATACCATATGACGTCATGCTCAGTATATAAACTGAGGGGAGCTGGCTGGGGAGCAGCGATCGCTTCTCGGGGACTGGCTGGGCGTCGGTCGGTGGGTGGTGAGCAAAGCTTAACTTGAAAGAAGTATTTGATAACGGAAAGCAATGTTAGGATTTTGAGAAAGGTAGCATATACTCCTTTACCTCAAAAAAAAAGGGATTATGACAGTAAGTTCTCAAAAAATGGCACAGGCTGCATAAAGCTGCCCTCAGCTCAATCAGCAGCTTTATGATTTCTGTAACACACATTTAAATAGCTTCTGCAGTGGTCTTCTAATTGTGGTAAATTTCTCATGTGACAAACCCAGCTGGACTTTTAAAAGTAGTACTTCTGAAGATAGATGGAGAAGAAAAAAGACTACTAAATAAGACAACAACAGTTTGCATGTGGAAGGTACAAATATGAAGGAATAGCTACAAGGCAAGTAAGAAAGTAGTTGAAAGCGTCACAACACTTAAAAGGCTGCCTCTACTGCTGGTGAAAAGAGCCAAAATTAAAAAGTAAGGTACATTTGTTTCTATCCTGTCAAGTAATCGTATTGATAAATCATGTCTGGCTACAGAGAGAACCCCCGGCCCAGGAGGAATTGCTCACTAGACACACTCAGCTGTCTCCCACAGCCAGTGGCACAGGCAGTCACCATCCACTTAATCTTTTATGCAGTTCTGTATTTGAGAAGATGCAGCCCTGTTCACTCCTTGCAATAAGCAAGTTATGGCACACAAAGAATCTCTCTTATTGGAGTAATTTGATTTTTTTCCCAAGTTTTAAAAAATTTCTCATTTGCAATGCAACAATAACATTTGATGTGGAAAATGAAAGAGTGAGAGGTCCCAGAATAGCCAATACCAAGACTTCAGTGTATAGCATGTATATAACACTGTATATAACAATGTACATAACAATATATATATTGTTATATACATTGGCAAGCAATGTTGTATACAGTGGCAAGGGATGCGAAGAATAATAATAAGGGCTTCTACAGGTACATTGTCCAGAAAAGAAAGATGAAAAACAATGTACCCCCACCCCCAAAAAAAATGAGACAGGAGAACTAGTGACAATGGACGAGGAGAAGGCTGAGGTACTCAACAGGTTTTCTTTGCCTCAGCTTTCAATAGTAATCCCTCTTGCCACATAGCTCAAGTCCCTGAACCTCAAAGCAGGGACTGAGGGAATGAAGTCCCTGCCATCATAGGTGAAGACTGGGTTCGAGATCACTTGAGAAATCTGAACATATATAAGTCTATGGGACCTGATGAGATGCATCCCAGAGTCCTGAGGGAATTGGCTGATGTAGTTGCCAAGCCACTGTTCATAATATTTGAAAAGTCATGGCAGTCAGGGGAAGTCCCTGGTGACTGGAAAAAGGGAAACATTGCACCCATTTTGAAAAAGGGTAGAAAGGAGGACCCTGGGAACTACCGACCTGTCAGCCTCACCTCTGTGCCTGGGAAGACCATGGAACACATCCTCTTAGAAACTATGCTAAGGCACATGGAGGATGGGAAGGTGATTTGAGACAGCCAGCATGGTTTCACCAAGGGCAAGTCCTGCCTGACCAACCTAATGGCCTTCTATGATGGACTCACTACATCAGTGGGCAAGGGAAGAGCTATGGATGTCATCTATCTGGACTTCTTTAAGGCCTTTGATACAGTCCCCTACAATATTCTTGCTGCTATATTGGAGACATATGGATTTGATGGATGGACTGTTAGATAGATAAGAAATTGGCTGAAGGCTGCATCCAAAGATTTATAATCAATAGCTCAATGTCCAAGTGGAAACCAGTAACCAGGCTACACCAGATTCAGCCAAGGCTACATCAAATATGTTTTTATCAAGTAGTGGATGACACCAACATAAGTGGTGTAGCCAATTCACTTGAGGGTAAGGGATGCCATCCAGAGGGACCTTGACAGGCTTGAGGAGTGGGCCAATGTGAAATTCATGAAGATCAACAAGGCCAAGTGTAAGGACGTACACCTGGGTTGGGGAAATCCCCAGTATCAATACAGGCTGGGGGATAAAAGGATTGAAAGCAGCCCTGCAGAGAAGGACTGGGGGATAGTGGTGGATGAAAAGCTGGACATGAGCTGGCAATGTGTGCTTGCAGCCCAGAAAGCCAACCGTATCCTGGGCTGCATCAAACGAAGCATGACCAGCAGGTCAAGGGAGGTGATTCTCCCCCTCAACTCTACTCTCGTGAGACCCCACCTGGAGTACTGCGTCCAGCTCTGGGGTCCCCAACATAAGAAGGGCATGGACCTGTTAGAGCGAGTCCAGAGGAGGGTCACAAAAAAGATTAGAGGTCTGGACACCTCTCCTCTGAAGAAATGCTGACAGAGTTGGGGTTGTTCAGCCTGGAGAAGAGAAGGTTCTGGGAAGACCTTATTGCAGCCTTTCAACATATGAAGGGGGCTTATAAGAAAGTTGGAGAGAGACATTTTACCAAGGCCTGTAGTAATAGGAAAAGGGACAACAGTTTTAAACTGGAAGAGGGTAGATTTAGATTGGATATAAGGGAGAAATTTTTTACAATGAGGGTGGTGAAACAAGTAGCTGGAACAGGTTGCCCAGAGAAGTTGTGGATGCTCCATCATTGGAAGTGTTCAAAGTCAGGTAAGATGGGGCTTTGAGCAGCCTGATCTTGTGCAAGATGTCTCTTCCCATGGCAGGGGGTTGGACTAGATGATCTTTAACAGTCCCTTCCAACGCAAACCATTCTATGATTTTATGATTCCAATGTATAACATGTTTATAACATAGTATATGGGCCAAAAGGTGCTGGACATTATGAACTCATCATGGACATCATGGACTCATGAATTTTTATTTTTATAAGATGGAACAGCATCATGATGAGAAAGAAAGCACATCTCAGATTGCCTACCTAGTATACTGACTCTCAGAATCTGAAGCAGGAAGACTAAAGGCTTAAGTCATGTTTTCCCAAGATCCATGTAAGTGTTCTTCCTAATAAAGGATTGATTATTCTGCTGTTGAGTGTTATTCATGCTTTTTGTTTGTTTTTCAGAGAGAAGTCCTGTCCATGCTGACACTGATGCATATAGAAGTCTTCTAAAAAGCTCTAATAGGGATAAATTAATGCTTTCTGACATTTTTTTTTTAATTTTGCAAAAGTCCCGTCTGAGCTACTTGTCTCAATATCAGCTACAGATAACACACAGAAATGGGCACCTCTGGAGTACTGTTCATTAAACCTTACAAAAGTATGCTAAAATAGATCAGATAATTTGCACCTTCTCTCCACCGCCCACAAAGAGAAGACAGATTAGGCATTTAAAAAGTGTCTGTAAATAGATAGAGATGAATCCTACCCCAAATTCACTATTGAGTCTGTCTTTCCTAAGTAAAACATTACGAATTTCTGTGTCCTACAATTTCTCTATGTTGTCTAGATAAATGATATGCATTTTTGGAAAAGGGTTATGTTTATGCTTGCCACCTAGCTAAATGGGGTACAGCTCTCTCAGCAGTACTGTAATATAAAAATGCATGTGTTATCAAAAAAACTTAAAAATTGCTAAACATCAATTGCAGTATCTAAAACAGTAGTTTCATTAGGTAATAGACAGTTGCATAGGAAATCCTGCTTACAAAATCAAAAATTTAAATGTAGGGGGAAAGCAGCTGTCTCATTAAAACTTTTTGTATCTGTAACACAGTGTTTCCAAACTTTTGCTTGGAGCACTCTTGGAGAGATGACTAGCAAATATACATTCGAACAGACCCCTTCTTACTTATATTTCTAGTTTAATGACCTGAAAACCTTTTTTAATTTTTTCTGCTTCTTGTTTCTTTCTTCTGGCACTTCTTCTCTCTCTCTTCTGTGGGATCTTTATATTTCTCGTCATTCACTCTTCTTTGTCCTTTTTCTTGAGCCTTCCCTCCCCATACTGTTCCTGAAAATTTGGATTAACACCTTCCTGTCATGAAGTCACCAGCAAAGTTTTCATGGTGACTTCAGTGAGCATGTAACTTCCTTCACTGATTTCCATAGACAGTTCCCCATTATAACAGCAAAAGAGCAAGGTGATAGTGAAATCAGCTTTTATAGTGCAATTCATAGTCAGGTAAGTTTTCCAGACAAGAAGGCTCAGTCTTGCAGTAAAAAAATGGCCAGCTTTTCTTCAGAAGGTGTCTGACAGAAGGCTATCTAAGCTTCCACTGTAAGATAAGGCAAAATCTCTAATAAAATCTTAGCATTCAAATTAACAGGTACAGATACGCTGGAAAGTTGCACATTTATAACAAGATGTAAAACAGATCTTTATTCTATATATAGAGAAGTATTAAGGAATGTATTATGCCTATAGGTAAAGTCAAAGCTCTGATTAGGCAAAAGCATCTCTCGCTAAGCCAGCCAACCGTTGCATTGCTTCTGGTGCAATTTTCATTTTGGAAAAAATCGTGTAAGATATCCTTGCATGCAGTGAACCTGTTTGGATTCAGTATGGTTAGTGCTCGAACTGCTGAATTCCATGTGGAATAAGGAACACGTGTCAGCCCTGTTTGCCTTCAGGCTCATGAAAAGGAATCTGTCCGTGGAAATAAGATAATTTCTTAGCAATGTAATTTAAACATTCCTCTCTTCTCCTCATATTAAGGAAGATATTGTTAAGCACTGCAAGATGAAAATCAGAAGCAGCTCAGACATTCCTTTTGGCTTGCTGACTTGCTATTATCTTCCAAATCCATGCAAATTACTAACACACAAAACAGTATTCAAGATGCTCTTGACTTATTCATAAGAGATAAGAGATACCAGATATGCATAAGCTCCTTTAGTTTCTGAAGGAACTGGAGGACCTCAGTGAAGAGTTTTCCCCAAAGATTTTGAGTCTATCATTTTTCATTGGACTGCTAGTGAAGGTCATATTTGAAAGTAACAGTCAATTTATCTGAGATTATAAAGTTAACTGTATCCTCTAAGTTTTTCTATTACAGTGCCCCAGCAAAAATATTCCAAACATGAAATCTTCTGCCAGATTCTGGATGAGTGTAAAATGACCTACCTCTGGTAAAATTTGTGAGCTTTGCCTGAGCAAATCAAGCCTTGCACAGTTATAGGGAAAAAAAAAAAAACAATTAAATAGAATAAAAAGTTCTGTGGCCTTGCTGGGATGATGCCCCAAACCAGCTTGGAATGGGGATCCTCATCTCCAAGGATTCTTCCATCTGTAGGTCATGACCATTTGGGGATGGATGACTACTAGCAATGATCAGCCAGTCTAAGGCCCTCCGAAGCTAAAGTCCTATTTACTCTATAAGGAAACAGTTTCCGTAATTTTGAGAAGCTGGTGTCTCAAACTCTGGTTTAGGATGTGCCTTATAACAACAACAGCAAATCAAAATGGTACAGGTAAAGCTTAACAGCCTGCCTTTGGAAGCCCTCACAGCTCTTAGTAATATTGCATTCCACGAGAGACAATTCTTTCTGGTATTTCCTGTGCAGTAGGTAACTCCCTTTCCCCCACGCCTCCCCCAATCCAGGAAAACCTCTTGACTGGTTCCTTACATTTGGAAAGAGCCCAGATAATAGTCATCATCAAGAATAATACAGATTAAATGGATATTTCTGACCCCTGCCCCAGGAGAACGTATTTGTAACTCTTCAACTGATAACTTACATTGTCCGTATAAACCATGTATGTCTTGCAAAATAACTTACTAACGGTACTTTTTAAATCATATATTTTTACCACCTAGAATATGCATGGAGAGAGAGACAGATGTATGCGCATACATTTGTATGTTCAAAATGGGCCCAAATAAAATAATAATGCTAAACTTTGATTAAATTTGGAGTACAGTGCTGCAGCCAATGCTTAATAGCTATACAAACTTCTTCTCTTTTTACTTTCAAAATCTTACCATCTTGTAAAACAGAAGTAAAAAAAAAAAAGAATCCACAGGTTTCCTGCAGTTGTATATTAGTTTCGTAGGCCTCAGATGACTGAAATGGGTAATTAAAGTTAATGGAAAGCTTTCAGTTGTTAAATGTTGGGGAGTGGCTCTTCATATTCACTGTAACTTAGTGGAGAATTCATGTTCATGGTCAGCTCACTGCCCACCACCACCCCAGGGACTTTCCCACAGAGCTGCTCCCCAGCCACTCCAGCCCCAGCCCATGTCAGTCCAAACACTCTGCCCTCACCAAGGCAGCACTTGGTGTTTGTCTGTGTTGAATTTCACAGAGTTCCTCTCAGACTAATCCACTGACCTCTGTGGGTCCCTCCGGATGGCTGCTCTGCCCACAAGCATTATCAACTGATCCCCCTAGTTTGGAGTCACCTGCAAATGTGATGAGAATACACTCAGTAAAGCTGTTAAGTAAGACGGGTCCCAGGACAGACCCCTGTTGTTCTCCAGTTGTCACAGGCATCCAAGTAGAGTATGATGCATTAACATCGCCCTCGTAGACCAACCATCCAAGCAGTTTTTCATCCAACTAGTTGTCCACCCATCTATCATAACATTTTAATTTTTGACCAAGCATGTTGTGGGAGCCAGCATCAAAATTCTTGCTGAATTCAGTTAGGAAAACAGTAAACTACTGGAATATGGTGGGTTATGTTAGGGAAAGGATCAGTCTGTACTTACCCTCTTTCCCCTAAGAATCCTTTATTAACTATTACTAGAGGCAAGATGGGTTATATGGACTTCTGATCTGAGTGTGTCTTACATTCTTGCTACATCTGCTTCAGGCACATGTATTTATCAGTAGAAGTGATAGGTTAAAATATAGTGCAGGTTAAAATATAGCTACATAGAAAAATAACAGACTTTTTTCACCTTTGACATCTCCTATACTCCACTTACAGTTTTTTTTCATTCTCCCACCAAACCCCACAATGATGTCAACAAAACTGAAGAAACACATAAGCAGGGAGTAGAGAATGACAGCTGTGTTTATAGGTGCCAGAATGATAGCTGCAGTCTGCTTCTGACATTGCTCAATGATGCTGAAAACAGTAAAAACACTGGTTTCAGGTATTTGTTTTGACCTTCATTATAGTGACTGACTTTTTTTCCTAGATGCTAGAAATTGCAGAAGTCAGCAGCTTGTTCCGTGTATTCGACTTGTGCAGGACCAGGGTCTATCAAATGCCTTTTACACAACACCTGCTGATATGCTTTGTCCTGCTCCATGGCGAGGGGTTTTGCAGAAATAGTATTGCTCAACATCTTTCCACAGCATCATTCTGAAACAGCTTGTGCTTTGGAATTCTTTACTGTCATTTGTAAACACTTGTTCTACCAATCCACCATCTCCTACCTACATGGAATAAAGCACTAACCCAAATGGTCAAGCCCACCCTACATGTAACATCATTTTCTAATTGCTCCTTAAGTAGTATCGCATAATGGATATGTTACCTATGTTAGAATAATCTTTGAATAAGATGTGTATTTACTAAGGGGAAAATTAAAAACTTTCCTTCATTGGAATCTCCTTTACTTATGACAGATTTTCATATTTTGTTTGATATTATCTACTGACCTGGTTTTCCATGCATGCCCTAACCATTTTAATTGAGCTCCTCATTAAGCAAAGTATAGCATTTTAATTCTACAATCTGCTATTCACTTTGTGTGTAAAGAATTCCTTAACTCCTCAGGGGGTTACTGAACAGCATATATGGCAGCCTGATCACAAAGTTGCTTTACATTTTTAATCCTTTGGTTGTAAAGCGTTTCTCCTCCTTACATCAGAAATGAAATTTTGTGATTCTGGAGTCAAGACCTCATCATTGCTAACAGTCTTTTGGGAGTGCTATCTTGGTATAATGTCTTTGGTATAATGACACAAAAAATAGCGCCACATAGAAAATGGAGAGAATATAGAGAAAGCATGGATATTTAAGGCTACAGCTTAAAATCTCTGTGAATTAAACCTCAGGACTATTTTCTATTATAACAGTCTTTTCATTCTTGCAGCAAAGACTGACCTAATGGAAATGATAACACACTGGGGTTTCTGATTGTGGCAGATTATTGACTTTCAATGGGTGCAGATGCCTTTTTGATCTTTTTTTGACCTGAGCTTTAGGTAATATGTGTGACTTGAAAGTTGGGACAATTTTTTGCCCTTAAAATAGCTATGTTTGCTTGGTTTTCTTTACTACAGTGATGTACTCAGAAATGGTCCTGTTACAAAGTACTGAAGTAAGGTGAAAGATATGAACTGACTAATACAGAAAACTACGCAATATGAAGACTGAAAGAGGGGAGCATTACTAATTTGTTGGTCTGTACTCTCTCATGTGGACAATGGTATTGATATGTTCAATGTGGACGTATTTCTTAAGGCTGATAAATCTTGGAGAATTTTAGCAGGCCAGGTCAAAACTACATCTCTGGTCATGTATCACAGCACTACATGTTAAATTGTCACCAACAGGCTTGGTATCATCAGGGAATTTTATTCAATTAATATTATCTTTGTTTGGTAAACAAGATGATGTTGTTTTCTTATAACCTAGGAATTAAAATACTTCTTTTTTTTTTCTCATATTTCCTATTAAAAATATTAACTGTTCCAAATGATTTCTGTTTTCTGGCTGGAACTGATGTTGCACAGTTTTTGTTTGGGTTCATGTCTAATTATTCAGATGCTGGGAGTCTTAAAAATTCAAATGTAATTTTTAATATGCCAGAAATCTTTAAAAAAAGGCAACACAGAACAAGTTAATAATATTTCCATGTAAAATTTGTCAATAGTTCCTGTTTTCTATTTGGCTGGAAAAAACCCAGCCTGGTGGAATTTCCAACCATTAATCCAGGCTTCCAAACCCCTGGGGCAACAGGGAAACACATATGCCACATATTCCACCTTCAGATCTATTTTGAGCTTGAGGAGGAATGCATGAATACTTTCTTGCTACACCTGAGTAATTTAGCCATTTTTATTCAAAATCCATGCTAATCTCTGATCTTTAGTTACTGCCAGAGGGAAGTATGAAACCAGAGTGTAGGTCAAGTGTGGGAAAGTGCTCATTCCCCTAGATGCCTGAGGCTTTCAGTTACAATACTCAAAAATTATATTATTTTCCTCATGACTGTCTTAAGACTAATGTAATGCTGTTTTTAATGACAGCAGTTTAAGATAAATTATTTTTATTATAGTCATAGCTCAAGTCCAGGTTGAGCTTCAAAAGCAGAGCAAGTCAAGTGGCAAGAAACTGTGAAATATAATTAGAATTACCGGTAGTCTCTACTCAAAAAAGACTTAAACCAGAATTATGTAATTATTTTTCTTTAGAAGAGCTTGTCTGGTGGGTTTACTTTCCTATTAAATCTGAGAATAGTGTAAGTCTTCTAACACACTTTGACAAATAGCAGTACAGAATTTGCTAAAGGAATTTCATTGACCTTAATTGTGCCTTGCTCTGGGTGTCTTTGTGCCCAGGGAGACTAGGGGTGTAACATAATCTTTTGCATTTCTTTCTCTCTGAACAACTGGGTCTTCGAGATAAGAAGTTCCCTTAGATGTTTTCTGTACACTTGTGGGAAAGCCTTTAACTATTGTCCTCAATAGCACATTAATTCTTAGACAACTGTTTTCTTGTGCGGTTATTCTGATATTGTACAATTGTTTTGCTGTTGTAGCTTGCATGAGAGCTTGAGGAAAGGCATTTCTTCTCAAGAAATTGCTCATGTTCCTTATTGCTGAGGAGCATGAATACTTCACAGATACCAACCAACACAACACTTCTGTGAAATAAAACAACCTCATCTCAGTTTACCAATGGAGCAAACTTGCAGAGAGAAAGGAATTAAACCCAGGCCATAATTTGTGCAAGGATTGGTAAATGAACCCCAAAATTCTGACCCTTAGGTGCTCACTTAGCTGGGTCCAAATGAGTGGGAGCAGGTCCATAAATTAATACATGAGGCTGTTTCAGTTGCAAATGCCAAAGTTAGTTTTATGATGCGTCGTTGCTAATTTATTTGAGCAGGCTCATCCCAAGTTACCATGAGTAATATTTTTTTTTTTTGTCTTTTTGCCTTGTTGCACTTTCTGTATTAGAGATTACTGCCTTTAAAAGAAAAATATCAGGCATTGAGTTTTTGAAGCTAGGAGGAATACTGATGCAGTGTCTCAGCGTACTATAAAGAAATGCTGATTTTGGAGGCACTGGAAGAATAATGCATTCACAACCTTTACCTTAATAGAATGAGATAGAGAGTTATTAGTTTTAAAAATACAAAATAAAAATTCCACTACATGTATTAGGCACTGAGCAACATTGTACAATATCCAATACATCTCTTACAATACTAAACTGTGTATTTTTATATTATTCAGCATCCCTTGTACATACGATGAAATTGTTTTTATTGGTCTAGATTTCAGATTTTCCCTTGTGTGTACTTGGAAATAGAAACTCATATCTGGGACTTCTTGGAGGCCCAGTTAGAATGAATGATTCAAATAAAAATGAATGTTGTCAAATGTGTTTCTCACAGTACTGGTCCCATAGTAACCGTGGTCTTATTTTTTAATGATATCAATGCAAATGTGCTCGATTAACCACTAAATATTTTTTTCTTCACAGCCACCTTTGCAAAAACAAACTGTGAGTTAAAAATCTTGGGTTCATGTCGGATTCCTGCTGCCTTCTGTTTTCTTGCTTGCAGTAAAGGTTTTTCAGTCTGCAATAAGCTTTCAGCAACTCAGATTGTGCCCTTGGTGAAAAATGGCATGAGTTCACACAGACTGACTGGAATTTAAGTCATGACCGGGGTTAAGACCCAGCCTGTGAATGACGTGGTGGGTGGATGACATCATTTCCCCTCCCCATCACAGAAGGTCAGTTATCCGTTACATGTTTGATCTTCAGAACTCACAGAAATAAGCATCAATAGAAAATTTGCTGTCAAATAAGCAAATAAAATTCATATCCAATACACAAAAAAAGGATTTAATGAAAAGATATCTTTTTGTAGTACATTTTGGAATAAAACAGTGTATGCAGATAAGTAACATTCTTGAAGAACTTTATCCTCCATGTGGCTGTATCATTGAAGCCGAGGAATGATATTAGAAATTTCCTCACACTTACTCATTAATACACTTCAACTCAGCTTTGATATGGTTGAATTGATGCCTACTGCAAAATTCAAATAAATGTTCAGGAGTTCTCTTGAGCTATTCAACCACATCACTATGTTGCATATAGCGATGTAAGCAAAAATGGCCTCAAAAGTGCATTTTGCCTCCGAGTAAATCTTTTTATAACTGCAGGCAATTGGCATTTGTTTTCCTTTCGATTTTCACATAACTAAACTGCTTATCAATATTTGTTCTTCTCATCTAAACTGCTTGCATATTATCTCTGCCTGTTGTTTGTATCACAAATTAGAGACAAAATCTGCTCTCTTTTACACACATGGAGTTTCCTCTTCAGCTCCTTCAACCTGAGTTACATTTGTCTCCCCCTCGTTACTTTGCCCTTTTTTAAAAGATTTGTTTCCTCCTTTTAGATATTTAATAAGAAATGTATTTTGAAGGCATTTCTCCTATTTAAATGGCAACAAAAAAAGATTCTTTGAAATGGTGAAATGAAATGTTAATTCAATTTTTATATCTGTTCCATCAGCTTTTCTGCCTAAAATAATTACTAAATCCACTTTATAAACATGATTAGTGTGACTGTTCCAAAGCACTTTTTTTCAGGGAATTTACCATTTATTGCAAAACAATTGTTCAGACATAAGTAGATGTTTCTGAAGGAAGAATTTTGGGTCCTTTAAATTGTGAAATCCTCAGAGGAAGGATTTTATTTTTATAATGCATCATTTGCCTCTACAATGCCATCAAAGTAATGAATAATAATTACAGAATGTGTAAAAATATGAAAAAATATTTTCTTCTTCTTTTCTGAATATCATAATATATTTAGCCTTCAGATATCCTCAAGAAAATGACATCTTATCAAGGGCAACTAATGTTATTAATCAAAGTAGCTATTTATGACATTTGAATAAATGGCTTTCACTTTACACACAAGGACACTATAGATGATCTGTAGA
>VYZW01045642.1:4001-27170 GCA_013401315.1 Balaeniceps rex
GTTTTATTCTGATAAAGAAAGGGCTCTGAATGCAAAAATATCAATTCTGAAGGGAGGAGAATACCTGGTGGAATGGAAATAACCCTCTTTTTCTCAAGGACAAGAGATGTGCTTAATAGTTTTTCTCACTCTTTTGTGCTCGGCAGCAGCAACTTGTGCCCTACCCATTATTTTGTCCATGGAGGAGGACCTAATTTTCAGCTTGGTGTTTTGTCATTCACACAAGTAACTTTTAGGAGAGGCGGTGAACTTATCTGATGTTAGTCATTTGGTTGCAGTGATTGCTGCTGCTTCAAATCTGTTGATCCTGACATTCAGGTAACAGCTGCACACGACTTTCTCTATTACAGTTCCAGGCACTGTCACTTTCCTTCTCTTCACCAACGTCTTGATGTGATGCAGTGTCTGTGCAGCACTGTGAAATTAGTCACCTTTATGTAACACAGCACTGTTCCAAAAAGCAAATCTTTTTTAATTCATACTTGAAAATTTCAGATCATATTTAATAGGATCCACTCAACAGGGGCCTATTCACATCAGGTATGAATGTGGTCTGAGAGGAACTAAAGACTGTAATATTAAGCCCTGAGTTAACCTATTCTTTTTTTCTTTTTCAATTGTAACATTAATAGGCTTGGATTGTATTGCATCCCTTTACTACCCCTTTAGCAAGACACATAGGACAGAAATCGCCCCATCGTAAAGTAAATGCCTGAAACAGAGCAGACGAATGCTGCTGCCTCCTCCACTGATTGCACATGGACCCCACGGTGATTAGCTGAGACAGAGTCACCTCTGCTACAGACATGGGGCGCTGGGGGCAATGAATCCCCTCTAAATTGCCTGAAAACACCTGGAAATTCTTGAGCAACTGTGTTCCAGCACAGAGTATGTATGCTGACGGTTGCTATGTGACAATTACCTCTTTGTACAGCCAATTAAGATAGTTTGTCCCTATAGCGCAAGCAGCCTGAGCAGTCAAGCAGATGGGTCAAGATTCACGATGGTTCTACATGTGCAGTATTTGTTTCTTTCTTCATCCCTGAAAACCTAAGGAATAAGGGTACTAGTTGTTCAACTATAGCATATATGTTAGGATTACATCTTTATTTACATCATCACATGCTATTTTGTCAGAACAGGATACAGAATGATTTCACAGGAGGAAGGAATTAGGACGACTTTCCATCTGGCAGCTGCTTAGCTTTCCAACCTATATGCATGATGTTTTGCAGAGGATATATAGGAAATGTCAGTACATTGCATTACATACAGTGAGTTGCCTGTGAATCCTGTTCATGGTGCAGTCAGGGAGTGAGGGGAATGGTGAAGGATGAGAAGATGGTGCAGAGAAATTAGGTTATTTTTTAGCATCGGTTTTCTTCACAAAGCATGCTGGGAAAGGGCAGAGAATGGGAGAAAAAAATGAGGTTATTAGCAAAGACTAAGGAAGGAAGTTACAGGAGTGTAGAATAAATGGTAGCATGACTCAAAAACTGGGGATACTCATTGTAGAGCTTTGAAAGAGTTTAAGATTCAATGAGATGCCAATAGAACTATACAGCATGCTTATGAATGCTCAACCAGTGTTTTAGTGTTGAGAGGACAGGAGAATTCATGTTTATTTTGTGCCTGGAAGCTCCAATATTGGTCTCTGAAAAGGAGCATCAGCAATATGTGCTTCATTTAACCTTTCACTGCTTTTTTAGATGTAAACCAGAGGCACTGTCAGCCCCGTGATTGCTCTAGTAGCACATCCTGGCTGGACTTAGATCAAACTCCTCTAGCTCACACTCTCCTCCTGAATGTTTGTCTATATAGTGCAGATGAGCATGGTGTAGAGCATCCTCTAGTAAGTGCTTATCCATACTTGCAAATCCATATAGTAGAGATGCTCCTGATCTTAGCCACTGTCGTTTTTATGGGGAAGATGCCCTGCAGAAAGCAGAAGTAGAAAAAGGCATCCCATATGAAAGTCATATTCATAGAACAGCTACTAGGTTTAAATCCGAAGTGTCACGTTTTATGTTCTTTCCAAAAACCTATTTTGGCCTTGCCAATGGTAAGTCTGGATAGCCTTAGAATACGTGTACATGTCTAATTTTTCACAGAATCATCCTTAAGTATTGGTCAAAGTGATATATTGTGGCTATAAATGTTCTACCCAGCAATGTGCAAAGTTAGAAAGCATTTATTTTGCCTAGTTGTGAATGTTCCCCAGGGCTGCATCCTCCCAGCTGAGAACTGAGAGTCCCTGTGCTCATCAGTAAGGTAATACAAATTCAGTGTCACCTCTAGAACATTCCTGTGTAAGAACGAAAGGAAAAGCTCTTCAAAGGGCTAAAAGTCTCTGAAACTTTTCCTCTGCAGAGCCCTCCAGGTGCTAACCATATCGAATTGCCTCCTTTACCTAGCAGCTAACTTCCTTCTCCGTGTGTATGTTCCAGGATACGTATCTGGCAGGTACATATGGGCCACTGCCCTCGAGTCCTGTAAGTCACTTTTAACTCTCCACCCTGGGTCTCCTGGGGTTTCTTCTCTCAGTCCCAGCCACATCCCTTACTGCCTCAGGCTCCATAGGCCAACAGCCCATCTGCCAGACAGAATCTATAGACAGATGTTCTCTTCCAGAGCCAGCTGTTGGTGGAAGAAGTGGCCACTTCTGCCTGTGTCATCGTGTCTCCCCACCAAGGCTGCTATTCTTTCTAGCCTTTTAAAATACCAACTCCGTAGGTCTCTTCTGGTGAAGCAGTGGGAATGCTTCCAAACCCATTTGAGTGAAAACCAGCCAGCTTACCTTAGAGAGTGTAAATAATTCATTTTCACAATCTAGGTCACTTTGCCAGAGAGGAGTTTAGAAGTGTTTACATGAACAACTCACCGGACAGATATGAGGTGTCAGGAATCCATGGAAGAGAGGCAGCGAAGAACATTTGGGAGTGATAACTTCCAGTGTCACAGCTGAATCTAGAGGAAGGTATCGGGTCACAGACCAAAACTGCCTCCTATTCAGAAAGAATGTGGGCAGCTGATGTACACAGCTGGTAGTGAAGCCATGCTTCAGTGCCCGGGATACCAGTTGAGCTACAATTCAAAATGGAATGATAAACTACAAAAACAATCAAAATACGACAGATCTTCACACATCTTCTAAAAAGTAAACTTCTGTCTCACCCTTACACTCCAGTACTCTGAATCTATCAATAAAATAGGAAGAGGAGAAGAATCAGGTGACAGAGAGTTGGACTTGAATGAGCCTTTGAATAAGTTCTTTACAAGGAATAACTAAGCTGTCCGAGAGAAGTAAAATACCATCACAGGCCAGAGACAGAGAAAACAGTACTCCACCCTTGTTCATCACGGCCAAGAGTTAACACTGAGTAGCCTAAAGTTCGGAGTAGAAGCTGCAGTACTCAGCACAGCCTTGCCACGCTGCTGAATGGCTGGAGACACCCCAGTCCTCACAGCTTGGTGTCTCACTGCAGTACTTGCACTTTTGCTGTAATAACATGTTATGCAGACCTGGGAGTGACAGTGGTGACGGTATCACCTACTCTGTCATAAATGCCAGAAGCAATGCTGTCCCCAGATCGGTTCTGGTGAGAAGGATGAAATGAGAGAACAAATGCTCTTTCTACTTGCCATGACTCTTCCAAAGGAAGAGCATCATAAACCAGACCTCAATAAAGCATTTTCTACCCAAACTAAACTCTTGCTTATGTAATAAGAAAACCAACTTGTGTTATTGTCTGTAAAATTGCCATCTGGGGGCTACTCATATTATATTCCTTGTCTGGAGTGGTGTCCATGGATTTATTTATGAATGTTCATTACTGAGCTGGAAAAGAGGTGAGAAGTAGGGAGGCAAAACCTGGAGACTAGTCACTATTATTTAAGGAAGGAGAGACCTGGAGACAGAGCAAGGAGTTTCTGAAGGGATATTCTGGAATAATGTGCTCAGCTTGGCCACTGTGTCTAATAAAGAGTATAGCTGAAAGAAAAAAGGTTGAGAGATGTGCAGTAAAAATCATGTAAGAATGGAAAACCATGGGTATTAAAGGAAAAATGCTGAAACTTAATTTTAGAAACAGGACAACGAGGGGAGACTATGATGAAGTGCATGAAATGAATGCTTAAAAGAGGCACACTGGGATTCTTCCATTCATGTGCTGTTCACAAGAAGCCATTCGCTGAAACAGAATAGCGGTGAGCATGAAAGGAAGGAGGGAAATATTATTTCAAACACTGTAGGACCTCCATTGACTTACAAGGTATTAGGGTGAGAGATTAGCTGGGCTGAAGAAAGTATTTTCTGAATTTTTCATGAGTATTTTCTGAGTGTTTTAATGAAAAATGTGAACATCCCCGCTTAAAGGAATAGAGATCAAACTGTGGTATGGAAGAGATATAAACCCTAAAATTCCACTGCATGAATGTAGCCAAACTGTAAGTGATACTGTTAGGGAGAAACCACTAACCGCAAGTATTCGTGCACCCGGTTTTATAGGATCTGGCCATTACCAAGGATAGGATACTTAACTAACTGGATCACAATTCAGATCCAGTATAATTCCTATGCAAGCACCAACACTTTGGTGGGCATCCTGCTTAAAGGTGATGCATCGCTGCCATAAAATTTTGGACATCTATATTGAATCACCTTGTTTGGCTTTGAGTGCCAACATCATGAGGTACTGGGATCTGCTTAATCCTGATAAAGTGTTTGTAATTTCTTTGTAAAAGATCTTCAGATCCTCCCTCTCACTACAGTGACACTTTAAGTGTCTCATGCCGTAGTTATTACGTGGGATAATGGGTGTAAGAAAACCTTTGCCCTCAGATGTCTCTGAAATGGTACGCTCTCGATATGAAAAAAGGCTCCCACTGAAGGCAGAATTTGCTGGGGTTTTTCAGTTTCCTTCTTCTAGCCTTTTTGTCTTTGCAAACTTGAATACACTGACGTCCCAATTCAGCACAATATTGAACACATTGATAAAACTATGGCACGTAATTACAGCTGAAAAGGTGTGGAAATGCTGTGTATGTAATAACTGTGTGTGTATATGCATTTGAGACTTCTCCTTCTGGAGGATATGTCACCAGCTTTTGCTAAGGAATTTATTACCTTACAAATTGCTATGTATCAGAACTGTAGTGCATATGAAACGAACATGCACAAGGGGAAGACAAACGATTGTGACCAGCAGCCTGATGGCCAGTGCCTGTTTAGCTGCTGTGGGAAACTGTATGAGCGTGTATCATTAAGATATTACATCTTCTTTAACTGTGAAGTGCCATTCCCTGGGTAAAACAAAACAAAGTCTAGATTAGGTGATCACCATCGTTACAAATCTTAAACCAAAACAATGCAGTCTTTCTTTTCTTTTCCAGTATTTAAACATCTCATTGTTGAGCCAAGAGTAAAATAATGCTGTTCTGCAGAAGCCTATACATTATCCTGATGTGCAGCAGCTGAAGATTTAGTCAAGGTTGCTAACTGGGACCTTCTCCCTAAACCTCTGGCCTCCAGTTCAAGTCTTTAACACAGTGGCTGCATTCCAGTGGGTATCTTCAGGGACCTCGAAAATATGCTGATCTCCAGTTTTCTTTGCAGTGTGTAGTCCAAGATGTAGGCAGGGCTCCTCCAACAACAATTTGAAAATGCAGTCCTAATATTACTTCTTCCATGCATCCGTATTGTATTGAAACTTGACTTTATAAATAAAATGGTCAGCTTTGAGGTGGTTTTCGCTTTACAGATGAATTGCGAGAACGATGTTGAACTGTGGCGTTTCGCTATGAGGTCAGAGAAACTTAGGGTTGTGACTCATGGTCACAGGCAGATGAAAAACAGCTGTAGGGGCTGACACCTATAATATGAATACAGATTTCAATGTCCTCCATTGTGTTGACACTGGAACTTGTCCAGTCCCTTGATGAGCTGGTTTTGGGAGCGAAGTGGTAGGAAACTACTTCAGGGGGGGAAAAAGTGAAAGCTTTCTGCTGATTTATTGCCTTGGAGTGGGTCATCGAGGGTCATACGAGCATGAGAGTTGGCACTAGGAACAAGATGGGATCATATCGCCAGGGATTGATCGGGGATGTGGCAATCAGACTGGCTTAAATCGTCACAGAATTGTGATCAGAGTTGGACAATCACTGTGGGGCAGAGCCCCGTGGCTGTGGATGGAGATCCTTTCCTGTGCTCAGCTGGGCTAGCTGCTGGTCCCCAGCCTCCTCCTCCCACCAAACGGCTGCTGTTGCTCAAGATCTGCCAGTAGAGCTGCCCCATTCAGTCGCAGTGAGCCAGGACACTTACTGTTAAAGGAATTAAGCAAACCAAACTATTTGGGACTGAAGTGGGCTGGGAGAGAGGTCTGCCAGCAGACACGGGACAGTAACCTCCAGGGGAGGAACATGGCAAGAGGTCTGATGGGCCGGGCACACAGGATGCTCACAGCAAGCACTCCTGTGGTCACAGCTGTTTACAATATGCATGCTGGTTTCTACCCTTACAGAGCCTGTATGTTTTACCTTTAAAAAATAAAAAATAAAAAAACCCAGAGACAGACTACCAGGTGGCTTGATAATAAAATTTATTCTTACCAGGTCTCTTTATTTTAGCGGAGAGACATAGCAAGAAGAGACGGTAAGAGCTGGAGCCAGGCAAATTTCACATGCAAAATAAGGCACAATTGTTCAACTGTGAGAGTTATTAACCAGTGGAACAGACTACCACGGAAAGCGGTAGATTTTCCATTTCTTCAAGTCTTCAGCTCAGGACTGGATGCCTTTGTGGAAAATACTTTCAATAAACATGAGATTTTGAGCTCAACACTAACTAACTCAGTAAAATTCTGTTGTGCTTATTAAACAGGAGGTCAAGCTGGATGATATAATACCCCTTCTACTCTTAAAAACCCATGAAGTGTATATGAAACAGCTCGTGAGCTCCACTATGGAACCGGTTAGGGTATACATTCATATACTTTCCCTGTCAGTGGCAATGTTTTGGCTGGAATATTGCAGCTCCTGATGACAGCATCCTGCTCCTGCTGAACCCTCCGCTGAGGTCAGCCTGTGTCTGTCTGAAGCCCCGTAGCTATGATTACCTCCAATTCAACATTCTTTGTGTCTAATTCAGATTGTGTTATATAAGAGCAGAACTACAAATTATGGGAAAAAGAAGCATACTTAGTACCAAGTGAAAGGTAAGTAGAAAGAAGTAAATTTAGTTAGCTACAACAGATGCTACATGTGAATGAAGGCTGAGTAACAAGGTTTTCATGCAGTCTTAAATCTGCAATTTTCTCAGCAAGTCATCTCAAAAGCTCTCAGAGTCCTTAAAAATCTGATTTTTTTTTTTCTCCTGAAAATAACAAAGCAGCTCTTAAAAGTGCACTTTCCCTCAATAGGGTCCAAAGTCCATTAGTGAGGGAAACAGCATTATTATTTCCCTCAGTTTTAAATACGGAAGTGAAAAAAGCGAGTTGTCCATAGCTAGTCAGAAACTAGTGACAGTGATCCTGCTGTCTATACCTCAGATAAGTATCTGACCAGATGACAAGTATATAAATATCTTTATTTTATTACAAGAAACACGATTTTCTTAAAAGGGTTTTCTGTGGCTGTCTTTTGATAATAATCCTGAAGGAAGTGGGCTAAAGGATTCTCTTGCTCATCGTTGGATCTGGCCCTGATGATTTCTGCCAAATGCAGTCGAACAACAGACAATATATAGTTAAAAGCTGTAAACTTTTCTGGTACACTGTGTAGTGTCATTTCCATCCACTTAACAGCAGATGTAGTTAAGATGTTAAGAGTAGATCCGCAGCCAGCAGTGTGGGTACTGTGCAGCCCAATGGCAAATGAATGATATCAGGTGGGAGAAGAGCAGATATGACGTACCTGGTGCTCAGCCTGAAATGCAGCACGCAGCTGTGCAGCTGCTTTGCATGCACAAAGCCAGATGCCTGCCTGCCACCTGAGCATTTACATGAAACCATGATTAGGAACGGTCAGCATGTATGCACTCAGACTGCCTGTGCACTTGGCTACACAATTTAAAAGCAGGCCTTCAGTCTGAGGCTGAAGTAAAAAAAATAAGGCGGCTATTCCTATCATTTTTTTACAATATTACAACACAGTTTTCATCCACAAAAGAGCCACAGCAAACAGCCAAGCAAAGGCCATGGTACGCAGAAAGGATCCAAAGGCTCCACAGTTTTCACAGTCAATTTTTTTCTACCAGCCAACTTTATAAACCACTTCCCAGCAGCAAGCCAGCATACTCACTGTGGAAACATTAACTCTTAAGTTTCCCAAGGATTATCAGAAATATGTAGCTACCCTGTGCTCAAATATTACCTTGGCACTAAGAGTAAAGGAAACAGGCCAATGAGACTTTCCCCTGATTGTGCTGCTATGTAATCTGTTAGACTATTTTATTCTCTGCTAATCCCTGTTAATTCTGTGCTTCCTTCTTGTCTGCCCTGCAGCTGGAACATGCCGGTATAGGCGGCCTCAGTTATGCCTAAAATATTCCTGACTGACATTTCTCTAACCTTAAAGTCTCCATATACCATCCTCCACAGCAATCTATTCCTATTCATTATCTATTCCTATAGTTTCCTATACATAAACTGAATCTTCTTTACTGTAATTAAAGCTCATTGCTTCGTGTCCTATAGAAAATAAATTATTTCTTCTTTTCAATGGCCTTTCATTCCTTTCATGTCTATTACCACACCTCTTCTCAGATTTCTGTTGTTTAGGGTAAGAAGTTCCAGTTTTTCCATTTTTCTGTTCTCTGTCCCACGCTTGTGCAGGCATTTCTGCCTAAGTGTAGTATCTTGAATTTATCCCCACTAAAAAGCTATTTTCAGACCCTTTTAGAAATATGCAAAGAACTTTTGGAATTCCAGTCCTATACCCCAGTGTATTTTCAGTCCCCTCCCACCTCTTTGTCGTTTCCATGTGGAATGTGCCCATTTTCCATTCCAGCAGCTAAATTATTATTGAATAGATTGAAAAAGACTTAACGAAGGAGAGCCCCACTTGGTAATGCTGCTGTACTAATAAAGCATGGCAGCAAGGAACAGTACAACGCAATTGTGACAGCACTGTGCTAGTCTGGTAGTACCCAACACAGAGGTAGACCAAGTTTGTCATCTCCAAACTTTTTAAGGTCTTCAAGTGGAAAAGTGGCACAAAGCCACATTGGGCCATGGTTTAACCTGTTATTTTTAAAAGCAGCATCAACTTATGTATTCTGTTTCCTACCTTCCCTCTTCTGTCAGGCCAACGCAACTATTTGTGCAGCCAAGCGGTAAACCAGGTTGGGGGAAAACTAAAACAGCACAAAGAGAAGTATAGCTCATGGTGGATGCATGCCCTGAACAAAGTCACCGTGGAGCTTGTGCCCACACAGGGAAGAGGACAGGAAAGTGTGGCTGGAAGTGTATGCTCACAATGGGTTTAACTCAGTCCTTGCTGCTGCTAAGAGAAATGGCCCCGTGCACCCCTCTGCTCCTGTCTTCTCTCTGACCCTGGGTGTAGTGGTTAAAACTACTCTCTTCTTTTTGGCTCAGTTAGTGTTCAATCTGATTGGATCCCTGATCTGGCTGACCGCATATCTAGTCAGTAACGTTGGCTCAAGACAAGCATTGGACATAGGAGAGGGGTCCCTAAAAAGTAGTTTCATGTCTGGCTTTCATCTAGTTAAATGATGTTTTGGCCCAGAAAAGATTCTCCTCTATTATGCCTTCCACCAGCTGAGTGTGTGGCCGTGTGACTGATTGAATGGACACAGCAAGCACCAGCTGTGTGTCCTGGGGCTGCTACACCAGTGCCTTGGGTGCCTTAGCCTTCTGTATTGCCAAGGGCCTTCCACCATAACTCTGTACCTGCTTTCCACCCCCAGCGCCGTGTCCTCTCACCCCAGCTGCCTCGGCAATGTTTTCCAGAGCCTCTGGAGTAGCATCTTTCCCTTGTTTTTCTCATGCTGTTGTTCTCATGCTGTTATTCTCATGACCTTGCACCTGCAAACCCCTGATAGTGTTCTCGGCAGGTTCTCATGGGAAGCGATTCTCAGTGTGAGAATCACCCCTTCTTCCCCACTCTTTCTACTCTTCGGTTGTAGCTTCTGGTTTACGTGACAGGGGCACAAAGCTTAACAACCATCCAGTGTGCGGCACATGCAACATAAGCAGTTACAACCAATAGCAGTTGGGTGGGTCCCAATAAACATTATATCGTGACTATGGGAAAAGCGCTATGGGGGGACTGGAGAGGAGTCCAGGAGAGGATGCTTTCTGGGGAGCCTCCCCTCACTTTTTTCTCAGCTGCCCACTTAGAAGAGTTCTCCCTTTCCTTTCGCTTTCTCAATCTTTCTCTCTTTAGTTTATTTTCACTATGAGATTCAATACATGCCCTCAGCTATGAACCCTACTAATAAACCTCTGTGCATATGAACTTGTCCCCACACCCTCTGTGCGACAGGGGAAAGGCATCGAAGGCAGGAATTGCCTTTTGCTTTAGAAACAACACAGCCTCAGACCAGCTTTGCAGCACCTCACAGGTAAGAGCGCAGTTACAAGCAGTTTAAGTTCATCTAAACTGCGTTTGCCATCATGTGTAATGGAGGGGAGGGAACACGTGGCTGAGGCAGGAGGGAGAGTGACAGCTGAATGGGAACATGCACTTTGGTGGTAGCCTTCAGCTGCACCAGACTGGAATAGGGTGAAACCATACTCTGAGTGGGAAGAAAAGCCATTAATACCCAAGACTTTCCTCTTTGTAGAGAGTTAACAAGTTTACATGAACTGGGGTGAGCAGAGGAATGGTTCAGGAATAGAAAGCTGCCAGTCACCACAGGGAGAGGCAGATCCTGGGGAGCAGAGTTCTTGGGAGAAGAGTGAGCAACAGCAAAGCCATGAGGTGACAGGACACAGGAGCTGCGCCAGCAGCTGCTGGTGTGGACTGCTGCCCCCTTAGCACTGGTGGCAAATCTGTGCCTGCACCCTGCTATGAGGTTTCACGGTTACTCTGGAGTTTTTCCAGTACAACTACTGAAAAATTAAACTGAAATACGAGCTGAGAGAATAACCTATTTATTTAAATATAGATTAACCTTAGATGTCAGACCATTTTTCCCAGCAAATAATTCCCGCACCGTGCAGCTAAAGAAAGCCTGAATTAGAAAGAACAAGTATGTCTCTACGGCATTTCTAAATCCTCAGATTTTGTTGCAGCTAATCATTGTGCTGATATTTTCACTTCTGAAGATGATTCCAACACAGTCATCATGGCTGTGTGTGTTTCAGTGGAAAATATTTTGGGCTAAGCGTTGTGTGTGGCTATTTCAATAGAAAAATATTTAAGGGAAAGTGTATTGTCATGGTAAATTACATAGAAAAACTGGGGTGGGGCATGGGAAAAAAGGCAAAAGTTATGTACAAATAGGAAAAGGCAAAAGCCACATTTTGCAAAATGTTATTCAATTATCCATATATTTTTTGCATTAGCTCCTCCTTTGGTGAGTGATGCTTACACAGAACAGACAATGCGGTGCGAGGCTTGAGTCTGTAGTAACTTCCCCACGGACTGGCTGTGTAAAAGGGTTGTTAATCTAAGAGGATTCCCTGGTGCTAAGGCGAGAGCCAGGCCAAGAGCAGCCTGCCCAAGAGGCGCCAAGAGGTAATGGCAGCACGGGGCCTCCCTGGATGGCCCTGACCTGTTGAACCTTTCCCAAGTTGAATGCCAGTCTCGGTGGGGACCATCCTTGTAGCGTAGATGTGGAGAAAATTCTAGGGAGGTAGCTGCACATACTTCTGTTCCCTATACAGACAGGGCAAGTGAAATACAGTTTATCTGAACATTAGTTTCTTATACCGGCCTTTCAGATTCTTTGATGCTATAGTGATAGGTTTAGTCCTTTACCATTCACGCTTCTAGGAACAAGTTCTGGGATGGCCAAAAGGATGGACATTAGTATTTTGGACATTTTTAATTGCTGCTGATACAGGCATATCTGCCACACCAGCAGCTGAATTCCTGTTGATGATGGGGGTAGCACTGTTATTGGACTTTGTCACAGAGCCAGTGTGGGGCTGCAGATCCCCCACATTTCTTCCATAAACTGGGGTCTAATGTCTGTTTGTAAATACGCGTCATACACTGTAAATGTGCCTTGCTGGTTCAGTGAGAGCTCTTTCACACACAGAACAAGCTATTCTGGAAGAAAGGTCACTTTAAACTAGACTAAGGGCTCTGTTCACATGAGCTGTGGGTCCATGAGGATTTATTTGGTGACGATACTGGCTTAAGTAGTTCTGGCTTTTTTCCTCCCACCTCCCTCTCTTCCCACCAATTGTTCATGTGCCACTCCCTGCACTGCACCAGCAGAACTGTTTGTGTAGCTACATCGTGAACAAACAAGGGAACTGATCTAATACAACTAGACAAAATGGAGAAATGTTGTTTGTTTTTTTCTGCCAGATCGTTTGACCTGTGTGATTCATTACACGGCTATATAAATCACTCCCTGGCAGAGAACAGGAGGGCAAGTGGAAGCAGAAGAAATCAGATGGATGGGGTGGGATGGGACTGCCTGAGCAGTGCTGTTGCTGACCAGGAAACCACAGAATGAGTTTAGGCTTTACTGACGCTTACTGCACGTTGCTGCCCCTCTGTCATCATTACAGCAGAGTTGTTACAGTAGTATAGACAGTCCTACACCTTGGGTCAAAGTCTTTCACCCTTGAAGACAAACCATGAACTGAAGTGGCACAGAGGGAGATTTCAGGAGATTGCTGAGCTGTAGCTCACCACCACCATCAGGATGAGATCTTGTTTCTCAGCCATCTTTCACTCCTGGCTGCAGCTTCCAGCTTTCCTTTGCACCGGTTCTGGTGGTCATCAGAGAGTTTGCAGAAATGCGGTCTTGTTCATTAGCTAAAGGGAAAAGATCAAGTTACTTTGTGCTTGATCAGTTTTCTTCTGGGTTAGTGAGATGAACGGGCTCATTGATAGCCTTTTGAAAAGCAGAGCCCGTGGAAGGTAAAGTGGTGGAAAACCAGAACTACGAACATGGAGAAGGTTTGGAAAGGGGGGTGGGTGTGATATCCTTCCTTCAGTAGTGTTGAGTTGTTAGATCAACTCAGCTCTCTCATCTTCTGATTCAGATACACCTTCCATTTTTATGCAGGTTGTTAGCTCTAGCAGATGGATAAAATATATGACTTTTATCCATATCATCCTGAACTTCTGCAGGAAGATTTAAATGTGTGAGCTGTTCCTTGCTTTCAGAGCATGAGTCAGCTAAAGGTTTGACCCATTAATCTTTCAAAAGTGAGAGGGGAAAAAAGACTGCAGCCTTTTCTGGCTGTTGCATTCCCATTATGCAAAAGGGATGCTGCGGGTTTCTGTGTTAATGCTTTTTCATTGGCTTCTATATTTGCTGTTTTCATAAGGCAAAAACTACAACGTTAGCTGTCAGACTTACAAACTCAACTGGTGTTCTGAAAATCCAGCTGTGTTTTCAGATTCTTAATAAAAATCCCAGTAAAACAGCCTCTGCAATTGGAGAGTAACTGACAGGGCTCTTGACAATACACGGAGCAGAACAGAATCCTCCTCAGTTGCCATGGCTATGTTTTCCCATCGAGTTAATATAATTAAAAAAATTACTTTTTCCAGTTAATTCAGCAATTCTGACCTATACACACATAGAAAACAGTTAATATCAATATGGAGGAACACTTTTTATAGAGCAGATGCTGGTATCAGGTAATTTAGGTGCAGGGCTATGTCTGTACATAGGTAAAATAACTGTTACCAAAGGCAGCATAATATCAGGGGCAGCACAAAGGCCAGGGGCCCACTGTAAATGCTGGAGCTCTAAAAAGTTAGAGTCACAGCTGCTCCACTGAGCAACGGGAGAGGTTTGAGGGCAGCAGGTACTGCCTGGGGAGAATAGCTCTGCAGCCTCTGCCATGCTCCCTGTGGCAGTGGGAACAAGAAGCTTAGTTTTCCAGGGCTCTGCTCCTTGATCTGTCTGCCCACTAGCTCTCTATTTCAAGTATCCTCCTTTCCTAGCACAGCACAGCCCAGCCCCTTCATCTTTAGGATGGCAAAATTCAGTGTTACTTACACATCTGAGAAACCTTGAGCTTACACTTAGTCTCTTTAAACCACCACTATTTCTTACATTCTTTCTTAAGTATCCTCTACTGTCTACTCTTGGAGAGAAAAAGTACTGGGCTACCTGGACCAGCTGATTGCCAAAATCACCACCAGAAGAATGCAGGAGGGTGGAGGTCCTTCTGTTTGATATAGACTGCCTGAAGCATATCAAGGAAGAAAGATGCCAGGGGAGATGTCTTGCTGGACCTGTTACAAACAAGAAAGAACTGGTCAAATACGTGAAGGCGCAGTCTTGGCTGCAGCAAACACAAGACTGTAGAGTTGAAAATCTGAAGAGAAATGAGCAAGGCAAGTAGTAGAATCACAACCCTGGCCTTCAGGAAAGCAAATTTTGGTTTACTCTGGAATCTTCTTGGCAGGATGCAATGGGAGACTGCACTAGAGGGTGTGGGGCCCAGGGCAGCTGGTTGATCTTCAAGAACAACCTTACCCTAAGAAAAAAGAGCTGTCCGTTCTGATGCACAGAAAGTCAAGCAAGTGTGGCAGGAGGCCAGCATGGATGTACAAGGGACTCTCAGATGAGCTCCAACACAAAAAGGAAGTGTACAGAAAGTGGAAGTACAGATCATAGAGTCCTAGAATCATTTGGTTGGAAAAGACCTTTAAGATCGTTAAGTCCAACCATACCCATCCACTACTAAACCATGTGTCTAAGCACCTCATCTACCCGTCTTTTAAATACCTCCAGGGATGGTGACTTGACCACTTCCCTGGGCAGCCTGTTCCAGTGCCTGATAATCCCTTCAGTGAAGAAGTTTTTCCTAATATCCAATCTAAACCTCCCCCTGGAACAATTTGAGGCCATTTCCTCTTGCCCTATCGCTTGCTACTTGGGAGAAGAGACCGACACCCACCTCGCTATAACCTCCTTTCAGGTAGTTGTAGAGGGCAATAAGGTCTCCCCTCAGCCTCCTCTTCTCCAGGCTAAACAACCCCAGGTCCCTCAGCCATTCCTCATAAGACTTGTGCTCTAGACCCTTCACCAGCTTTGTTGCCCTTCTCTGGACACGCTCCAGTGCCTCAACGTCCTTCTTGTAGTGAGGGGCCCAAAACTGAACACAGTACTCGAGGTGTGGCCTTGCCAGTGCCGAGTACAGGGGAAGGATGACTTCCCTGGTCCTACTGGTCACACTATTCCTGATACAAGCCAGGATGCTGTTGGCCTTCTTGGCCACCTCTGCACACTGTTGGCTCATATTCAGTCGGCTGTCGACCAACATCCCCAGATCCCTCTCTGCTAAGCAGCTTTCCAGCCACTCATCCCAGCACGGGGTCTTTCCAAAGAGAATTTTGGCAGAGCATAAATTCAAGCAAATTCTCTGAACTTTCAAGCTTGTGTTTAACCGCACAACTAATTCCTTAAATAGAAGCTTGATGAAGTGTATGATGACTTTTGGAAACTCAGCTCTGCTGGTGTACTGGCCTTTCATGTCTTCTGAGAAAGCAAAAAAAGGCAAGTGGTTTAGACTTAAGAACTGTCTAAAGAGGCCAGGAGGATTGTCACCTGGTGAAGGAAGTCCTCTAGCATCCAGAAGATAGGAGAAAGTGGAGACCAGTCTGGGCCCAATAAGTTGGTGATGGAGATTGAACTGGTTGATCCTGGTTGTGGGTGGGCAACCTTTCTGCGTGCAGGCCAAGAAGCACAGGCTGGCTGAGGCTTTCACTTTCCTTATGTTTTGGATGAGCCAGTGAAACCTGGTGGAGTTGAATGCACAGCTGGCCACTTGGAGGACGTCAGTTGACAGCTGCAAAATGAAGGGGAGCTGTTCTCTCTCCAGTAGCTCAAGGGCACCCATGGGGAGAAGATAAAAACCCTCACCACTGAAAACTTTGTGCCTGCCCTTCTTTCAACAGATCTGCAGCACAGTCGTGATTTAGTCTTAATTAAGATGCCAGTCTAAAAACATCCTGTCATATTTTAAAAACAAGCCTGTTCTTTCTTTGTATATTTTCCCACAAACACTTTTATCACAACCTTGATCTTACAGCACAGACCTAGGCAGAGCTTTTATTAATTGTAAACTACAACCTTTTGCTATGTATTATGCAACGCTTCATTGGAGCCTACAGTTCTGCAGAAGAAAAAAAGAGGCTGCCTATTGCTAAAAACACTGTAGCACATCCACCACTTTAAGCGTATCTCTTCCTCTTTATCTCCGAAGGTTAGGTGAGATTAAATTTTACATACAAGGCATGGCTCACCTCTGCCACTGCCCTCAAAGCAATCACTTTTAGAGACTGGAATGTCTCCCTCAGGGAAATAAAGGCTTGTTTCTGCCCCTACAAGAAAAGCAGTTAAGACGCTGTGCCTGCGGGCAGATTACTTTTCCCCTTTGGTAGAGTTTTTTTTACTGTTCATAATTACTATGACTCTGGGACCTGTGTTTTTTTGAAATAAATAAATAAAAATCTAGCAACTGCAGTTATTTCATTTATAGCTGTAGTAGGAACTGGCCAGGGACTACAGGAGCAGGCAGCACAGCCGAGCCTATCTTCCTTCTCCAGCAACACCATTTTCAGACTAAAGGACTTCTGTAGAGCAAGAGGAGAGCAAAAGAAACCCTTTAGGCACAAGAAACGGCACTCGAGAACCGCGCGAAGACGGACAGAGGGACTGCTTGTTTCTACCTCACACGCGTGCTCGGCCGGCCCTGCTACAGGCAGCGATGTGAAGTGTCACTACGCTCCCGTGCCGTTAAAAGAGGGGCCAGCGCCGTCCCCTCAGCCAGCGGCCCCGCAGGCGCCGACAGCACCGGAGGCGCCGCGCGCCGCCCGGGCGCGGGAAGAGCGCTTTTTCAGCAGTGTGGCAGCTCGCCGCTCCCCGGCCAGGGAACGGGGCGCGGGGCTGCTTTACGGCAGGCGTTTCGACCTCCCCGTCCGCGCTTTGCGGCTGCGTGGCGGGGCGGGGGGCGGGGAAGATGTCTGAGCGGGGAGAAACCCCGGCAGCGGCGGCAGCGGCGGGAGCGGGGGGTGAGATGCCGGCGAAAAAGCAGAAGCTGAGCAGCGACGAGAACAGTAACCCCGGGGACCTGTCCGGCGACGAGAACGTGAGGCCGGGCGGGGGGAGAGGCGGCTGGAGCGNGGCCGCCGGCCCCCGCCGTGAGGGGACCTCCCGGGCCGGCCGCCTCGGGTGTCCCGAGGTCCCCGTCCGACCCCGCCGGGGCGCGGGCGCATCCCGGGCGGGAGAGGGGATGGAGGTGAAGAGGGAGAGGAGGGTGTCAGCCCGCCCGCCTGGGCTCGGTGGCTGCCCCTTGGGGCGGACGGGGCCGTTAGAGGGAGGCCTCGGTGGGAGAGACCGGCGTGGGTCTGGGGGAGAGAGACTCACTTTTCCTCCACGTGCGTGGGAGAGAATTTGAGGCCCAAGCTCTAGGCGGTCTCTGACTCGAAGTCTGCTTCAGCACGTCAGACTTACTTTTTTTTTGCTGCAAAGCAGCAAAATTTTCCATCTTTCTTGCAGTTTTGCATCGTGTGTCTTCACTGTCACGTTGCAGAGTAATGTGCAGCATAAATTTACATGTGCAGCCCTTTGGTGAACGAGGAATAGGGGACAGTGCTCATAAGCTTCTGTCAGCAGAAGAAGGCAGCAGGGGATGAGGGCTGTAATCTCCAAGTTAGGCTAAAATCTAGTGTTCAGAGCAAAGGTAATGTGATTGATATAGAATAGCTTTATACTTGAAAGATAAACTTAACCTAAGGTATCTAGCAGTCATTTTATGTAGTTACTGGAGTGGGGGGTGTTATTTGGGTGTTAGCTTTATGCAGCGTGGGTTTTTTTCCCGGTTAGAGCATTTATCCAGAAAGTGAGGGACCTGGACCACATCCCCCACAGCCCGTGGAAGTGCTGCCTGTGAGGCAACAGGCAGGTTCGAGGTGCTCCGCACCACTGCTACTGAATTTTTTTTTACTGCTCAGCAGCATTTGTGAATCCAAGTGTAATTCGGTGAGAAGGGCATTCAGGTTTGCTTTGGTGTGTGTTGTCAGCTATCAGTGACCATGGATGTGGGCTGTCCGGTTATTGAAAATGTGACCTGTCTCAATGGTGAAAGGACTCCCTTTTCAATAGTTTGTTACTGGACTCCACTACTCCTGAAAGATGGGGATTCTGTTTAAAAGTTGGCATAATAGTGTTGATTTGGAGAAAGGGTCTATTTTGTTCCACATGTATCCTGGGTGTAAGTTTGTTGGCTATGTTGTAGTTGCAGGTACTCAGTGTAGTTGCGTCATACCAAGTACCTGGTGTTCTTACACTAACGATATCTGACTAGTCCAGAGAAAACTTCAGTCCTGTGAAGTATTACGACTCTGGCAAGCAGGTGCACCTGGGAGACGAGAATTTGGCAAGCTCTAAAATTTCTTAGGGTAAAGAATAAGAAACTGGAAAAATAAAAACTGCTAAACTTGGTTATGCTTCTTTGGGGAGGGTTGGCTCTTTTAGGGGTGCAACATGAAGGGAATGACTCCAGGTTTGGGCAGTTCACTTACAGGCTTGTGTGTTGTCTTTCCTCCTTTTTCTCCTCGATGTCCTGATTTTCAGAGTTGTTGGGCAACCAAAGACCAGTGCACCTCTACTGGCTTCTGATGATACAGATACGAAACTAGGACAAAGAATAAATGTTTGGTGGGAATTGGTGTATTAATGTTTGTAGTTGACCTTATTCTGTATTCCTAGTAGAGTTCCTGATGCAGCTTCATGTTACACTTAATCTCCTCCACTGACAGGCTGTTGTCTGCCTCTGTATCCCATAGTTCAGACCTAGAAATCACATGGCCTTGAGATGAGTTGTTTTCCCCCATTGCTCTGATGGAAAGTGAACAGACCTTGCCAGAAAAAAATTTTAAAAATGTTGATTTTTAACAAGCTGAACTTACTCATGTGGAAGCACAGGGTTGCCAGTTATGATACAGGTGAAGTTGAAGTGCACTGCGATGGGTGATGCAGAGAATAGAAATGTCCTTTTGAGTAGTGTCCGGCAGTCAGACTGCGTATGAAATTGTAGTTTCTGTTAATTGTCCAAAGCTGATCTAAAACTACTCAGCGACTGGGTGGGTTGTTTTGCGCACCCCTTTTTTCAGTTCTCACCATCCTTACCTTAGCTCTGGCTGCTGACGGTTGGAGGGCCAGTTGGATTAGTTAGCTGATCAGACAGCAAGCTAATTTTATTTTTGGTTTTGGTTTTTTTTAACTTAGCTTTTAGTTGAAGCAAGTATCTGTAGGAAAGAGCAGGAGGGAGAGCTGGGACTTCCTCTTCTAGTGGCAGTGCTGACTTATTGCAGAACTGTGCTGTGCCTGATGCCGCTGAGGGCATACAGAAGTCTCTCAGAACTGTTAGATTCTTGGTATGGCTAAGCATAATGTTTTTACACAAACAACCTCTTCCTTCAGTACTTCAGAAGTACTCGTTTCATCTGCGTCAAAGATGTTTTCTAGGGAAAGCGACCGCTTTATCTTTAGACATTTTCTTAAGGGCAGCTACCAGTATTCTGAAGAAACTTCACTAGATCACGCACAGTTCACGTCTCTCTTGGATTAGTCCTCGTGTGACTCATGTTCTGTTTCTAGGGAGGAATGCTATTATGTTAGTAATAGATTTAAATATGTGAATCTGAATAACACCAAGCCCTAGGAGATCTTCTGTTCTTATGGAGGAGAAGAAAAAGTGAAAAGGCCAAGTGCTGCAAAAGTAGTTGCATTTATATAGCAGTTAATGATATCTTTATTACATTCTGTCTAACTTGAATGTTTTCAGGATGATGCTGTTAGTATTGAAAGCGGTACTAACACCGAACGCCCTGATACACCAACAAACACTCCTAATGCGCCGGGAAGAAAAAGTTGGGGGAAAGGAAAATGGAAGTCAAAGAAGTGCAAATATTCCTTCAAATGTGTAAATAGCCTAAAGGTAGGTATGTGTAAGCTTCAACATGGGAATGCTGCGTGCCGCTTGCTGGCAGTAATGTTAATGTTGACTGTGAGACAGTGTTGAGATAGATATTCTTAAATATCTGTATACAGTTATGTTCCGTGCTCATTTGAAGAAAGTACCTTTCTTATTTCGAATAGCTGAAGCTTTGAAGAAAAAAGATACTGAGAAATAGGAAACAGTAGGTAGTGCTGCAATTAACCCAATTTTTGTACAGGTTTGCAAAGTTATGTGCAATATGTTATAATTATGTATTTCATTGCAGCTGTAGTTGCTTGAGATAAAGAAATTGGATAAACAAATTCAAATAAAATAAAACCTGTGACAACTTGATGCAAAGCACAGAACCTGTACAGATTTTTCTACCTGTTGAAATGTATTTAAAAAAACCCAACAAAACACAAACCAACCCAACAATCTTGGAGTAGCTTTTTTGTCTCACTTACCAGATGAGGTATTTTCTGTCCTCTGGCAATTGTCATAAATAGTGCAGTTTGGTTAATTTATTGTGAGTGTTGTGATTATGTGTTTGCACCTGATCTAGGTCATATTTATCTTCCCACGTAATACCTGATGGTATTAAGACCATGAATCCATATCCCTTTACTTCCTGTTCTTGTGTTTTAGGGTATTATTGTTTTCTTCTGCACTGGTGACAGACTATGGTGGACTGAATGAATTTTCTCTTTGATTCTTTTACACTGTCAGGATGTTGTTTTTTCATTCCCCAGCCTTGTGTGGGATATTTATGTGGCAAAAGCTGTAAATATGCCGCCTGATTTGATTCTTATAAGACTTCTAAATAAAGAAAAGATTGCGTCTGGAACAAGATGGGAGTTTTGTTAAACTTTATATTTAGCTAACAAGAGGATGTGTGCATCTCCATAGTGGATATTTTCTGTAGAATTGCTTTATGAGGTTTTTGTCATTCCCCCACACTTAACTGTTGAGCTGTGCTGATGTAGCTGGTTCTGAACTTTGGCTTCAGACTGCCTCACTGAAATGTTGGGGTAGCTGAGCAGGAGGGAACAAGAGGTTTGGAGCAGGGGAACCTCATAAAGGAGCTTTGCCACTGGAGAACTTGTGATACGAAGTTACGCTGACAAAAGTATCTGGGAAACAAGTTGATCTTACTGTGTTTTTTGAAGTATAAAAATTATCTCCAGTCCTTTCAGGGTGTAGGAGGAAGGGAAGCTCTTTCGTTTTCACCTAGGCAGGCAGCTGTTCCTGTGATTCGCATGAAACACCCCCGCAGGTAGTGCTTTTTGTGGCTTCAAGTCATGCTTCAAACACAGGCACAGGCATTTCAGCACCCAAACATTCAACAAGTTCTGAGTTTTGCTAAGCATATTTGTTTTCTATCTGCAGACCAAATATTCCAACCTAGTTAGTACTTTTCAAGTGTCTTCTGGGAAAATAGAACAATCTCTCACCCCAACTTCAACCAGGCCCTACTATAGGGTGACCCTGTGAAGTTAAGCAATCCCTAACTTCTGTGGATTTGGATCAGGGCCTGGGAACAGATTCCTGTGCGAGTGGAATCAGGCTGTGAGGGAGTAAATGTAGCATTTCAACTGAGTGGGGTATTTTTATTATCTTTTTTTCCCATTTCTCTTTGAACTGAAATTAATGCTAATAATAATAAACGTGCATGTTAATACAAAGACTAGGTAGCCTCTCTTCTTTTTCCTGTTCTTCCATACTAATTTTTCAGATACTGTGGAGATTAACTCTTAACAATTAAATGTTGCATATGGCTTCAGAAAGACACTTGTGACTCTTTGGATATCTTATCATATATCCCATAGTTTGTATGTCTTTGAGGTGTAAGGTGCTGTAAGGTGCATGTACTGACATTAATGAAGAGTCAACATGATTTAAAGACGTGGAAATTAATATTATTTAGGGATGTATAAATTATGTGTTTTTCCACTTTCCTACTCGTTTTTCCTTCTTATTTTGCTTCTCACTCTTTTTCCTTGGGGAAACAAAGAAATATGGCCATTACCGTCTGCTTTGAATGTTAAATGGTTATGATTCAGCCTGAAAAACTCAGTGCTTGCTAAATATGCTTTTTAAACACTACTCCGGAAGTTATTTTGGGTGAAATTTAAGCATTTGGAAAACAAAAATATAACTTGGAAAATGACAGGAAATTAAAAACTGCCTTTTTTTTTTTTCTTTTTGCAGTACTAAGTTACTGTAAGGTGTGCTGAAAAACCTTTGCTCTCTGTGGGCTGAATGGAAATGTAGTTTATAAATGAGCACATACAGCTAACAGATGCACATCCTCACATGTGTCCATATAGGTTTTGCTTATAGATCTTCCAGCAAAGAACTATGTGTATTCTGCTTTGATGTGCTCCCTTTAAAACAATGCTATTATTTGCCCTACCCTTTGCTCTTGCTTAGGGTGTGGCTCAGTGGTTGGTAGCAGTCCAGTGTTGTCTCTCAGCTTCTACTTGCTGTCCCCTGAGCTGGGAATCAGTAACCAGCCATGTGCAAGATTCTAGCTTGTTGATGTGTAAAGGAGAGGTAACTAAAACCACTGCCAGTAATGTCTTGCTTTCACTTTAGGAACTGGAAATGCATGTGTGGTCAGTTGGTTCCTTGCTGGCAGTGTGGGTGACTGTATTAAAATGCATTCATGCAGTTGCAGGTGATTATTTTTTCTGTTGGCATAGTATTTACTTCACTGCCGTCAGTCTAAAGACAGGTCTAGCCTTAATGTCTGACTGAACCTGAGTTGGCGTTGAGTGAGTAAGGGGAGAACTAACCATTGATTATCTATTTATTTGCTTTTGTAACAATTGTAGGTCTATTTTCTCCTCTGCCTTCTTTCTCTGGTGCATGGATAACCTGAGTATTTTGGGGTTTGTGCCCTTTAATCATACCAGGGTCAAGATGGCATTTCACAATTCTACTTTTGGACCAGCATCTGGGTCACTCTTCTGTCTGTACAAACCAGTGGTCAGATTTGTGTGACATACTTGGCATCTCAGGATAACCATAATGTGCAGCACCTAAAAGTGTAATGTTTTTA